>VWZD01009772.1:1257758-1453355 GCA_013396695.1 Sakesphorus luctuosus
AGATCTCTCTATTATTTGAGAAGTAAACAGATTTATCGTACTTAAAGTAGTGATTAGTAAATCCCTCACCATTTAACTTGCCTCTGGCTCAGGCAATAAAATTACAGTTTATCTAAAACTAGAAATATGCCAATAAATACGATCCTCATAGTGACACTGAAGTCATTAGAAGCATTTATTTCTTTAAGAAAGGAGAATGTAGCTGAGCCAAAAATCCTGTAAATATACAATAGCACATGGAATATTTGGAAAGATACAGCCTCAGTTCAAGTAAAATAGCATTTCCTTGTACACATAAACACTTAAAGGATACATAAGCTATACTGGATGCTATTTCTGGTGGTTTTCTTTGAGTTAGAGACAGTAGAAATGGGGAATACGAGACGCCCAGAAAACAGAGAGGTGGGAACAGAAATGTTTTGAAGCTCCAGTGTGAAGGGTGAATTGAAATGGAGGTGGAAAGATACTGGAAGTCAAGGGCTGAGGTTGCTGGACAATTGGGGATGGTTCCACAAGGTGACCAAATGAGGATCTGTGGGGAAAGGAAGTAAGTAGGTGAGTAAGAATGAGGACAGTGTAGGTAACAAGGCTGAGGCTGCAATAGGAAGAGAAACAGTAGAGGAACTTTCTGGATTGGATGCAGCAGAAGGCAGAAAATGCAGGGAAGCAGAAAAGGGGTTTCCCCTAGTAGAGCAAATGCTAGTTTTGAGGCTGGAAGGAGTCCCCTGAGAGCCCCCATTTATTTCACTTCCATCAAATACCTACAAAGCTTCTGTCAGATTGTCCTGTTCTTCTCCCAGCTGTGAAAATGTCCCTGCTAACTCCATAGAGTAGGTGCTACCTGGGTATGTATCGTGCATATGCACTGTGTATATATAGTTAGTTTCAGCTATTGGCTGCCTTCTTTACCACATATTTCTCAGCTTCTCTGTTCTTCTTGCTATTAACTTTCACACCAGAACCAGATCTATCCATACAGAGATATACTTTGAGAAATGAATGGATCTGAGGACTTTTATCTCTTTTTTTTTTTTTTTTTGGAGGGAGGAGGAGTCGATGTGGGGGCAAGAGGAACATCGTAAATCAGTGACAAGGAAAAGATTACACAAACAGCACCAATTCCAGGCTTCTTAATTTAAGCGCCGAGCTTTATATTTAGGCAGCTATTATTCTCACTGACTTTACTGCAAACTTTATCTGCAGACCAGCATTTCTGCTAAAAACCATCCTGTTTCTTAGAGCTTAAAAATGGGAATGAATTTTATAGTTTGGAACCTGATTTTATAGATTTGCTCAAGAACACTAACTTATTCACCAGAAGAATCACAATTAGAGTTTCTTTTTCTTCAAATGCTCAATCTTACAGGAGGCTGAACATTATTGACATTAAACTCATGGAGTTAAGGTGTANTTGGAGGTACTTCTGCTCCACCTTAGGAGATTTCTCTCCTGGGCCCCAGCTTCCCCACTGCTCCTCATTGCTAGGCTACATATCACAAACCCCTTTGTTTTAACTAATTTTTGTTCCATTCTTGTGACAGGGTAAAAACTTTTAGACAAGAAGCAGAAGGAAGTAGCCAGGGGCAAGATCTCTCTATTATTTGAGAAGTAAACAGATTTATCGTACTTAAAGTAGTGATTAGTAAATCCCTCACCATTTAACTTGCCTCTGGCTCAGGCAATAAAATTACAGTTTATCTAAAACTAGAAATATGCCAATAAATACGATCCTCATAGTGACACTGAAGTCATTAGAAGCATTTATTTCTTTAAGAAAGGAGAATGTAGCTGAGCCAAAAATCCTGTAAATATACAATAGCACATGGAATATTTGGAAAGATACAGCCTCAGTTCAAGTAAAATAGCATTTCCTTGTACACATAAACACTTAAAGGATACATAAGCTATACTGGATGCTATTTCTGGTGGTTTTCTTTGAGTTAGAGACAGTAGAAATGGGGAATACGAGACGCCCAGAAAACAGAGAGGTGGGAACAGAGATGTTTTGAAGCTCCAGTGTGAAGGGTGAATTGAAATGGAGGTGGAAAGATACTGGAAGTCAAGGGCTGAGGTTGCTGGACAATTGGGGATGGTTCCACAAGGTGACCAAATGAGGATCTGTGGGGAAAGGAAATAAGTAGGTGAGTAAGAATGGGGACAGTATAGGTAACAAGGCTGAGGCTGCAATAGGAAGAGAAACAGTAGAGGAACTTTCTGGATTGGATGCAGCAGAAGGCAGAAAATGCAGGGAAGCAGAAAAGGGGTTTCCCCTAGTAGAGCAAATGCTAGTTTTGAGGCTGGAAGGAGTCNGAATTGATCTGAGGACTTTTATCTTTTTTTTTTTTTTTTTTTTTTTTGGAAGGAGGAGGAGTCGATGTGGGGGCAAGAGGAACATTGTAAATCAGTGGCAAGGAAAAGCTTACACAAACAGCACCAATTCCATGCTTCTTAATTTAAGTGCCCAGCTTTATATTTAGGCAGCTATTATTCTCACTGACTTTACTGCAAACTTTATCTGCAGACCAGCATTTCTGCTAAAAACCATCCTGTTTCTTAGAGCTTAAAAATGGGAATGAATTTTATAGTTTGGAACCTGATTTTATAGATTTGCTCAAGAACACTAACTTATTCACCAGAAGAATCACAATTAGAGTTTCTTTTTCTTCAAATGCTCAATCTTACAGGAGGCTGAACATTATTGACATTAAACTCATGGAGTTAAGGTGTATATAATCAAAGTACACAACACTCTGAAGAATTGAGCCGTAAGCACAGAATTCACTAGAGTAATGCATTTGGAAACACTTTGCTTTGCATATAGAGGGAATGATCACACATCAGACACCTGGCAATTTTGATGATCCTGGTTTCAATAGAATAACATTGCATACTCTATTACCAGAAGAGTAATAAATGAGAACACTGAGCAGAAGTGCCAAAAGGAATCCTTAATATCATTTTTATGAACATCTGTCATTTGTTTAAGTATAAAGAAAAACGAGCTTATGCAGAATGAAAAATCAGTTCTAAAATGGAGACTATCAGTACCTTTTGCAAAATGTTCTTATTTTTATTAAGCGTTTTACTGTATGCATGAGAATTCCCAGCATTATTTTTATGGCTCTGCACAACCTCCATTGTGCATTCTTGATGTAGAACTGAGAAGAGCTGGCTTACATGTAAGGACAAAAAGAGGTGTAATGAATCATGAAACAAGCCTGTTTTATTCAATAAGACATTGTCTGAGCTTTCTTTCCACGTGAAGAACTGGCCATTCAAACAGAAATGACCTGCAGAATTTTTGCATAGAAAGGAAACTAAATGCATTGGGGCATATGCAGTAATAACTCTGTTCTTTTATGATACTATGAGATTAAATTAAACAATACTTACATTTGGAAACTTCTCTAGTACACAGAACAATGAAGTATTTTCTCCTGAAAATGTCATTGATTCCTTTCTCCAGTAATTTTTCAGAAGTTCAGTAATTGCAAGACCTTTGTTTTCAAGATAAATGTGGGCAGAGATGCCTGGCACAACAGAGAACAAAAGATTGAAAGGCTTTCTGAGGAACACAAGGGCCAACCTTACATATCCTTCACCACAAATAAACTGTTGCTCATAGGCAACAGGTAAGAGATGTCACCACTATGCAACGTGATATCTGACATGAGTCGCTAAAAGGGAATTTCTATAGTTCAGGTATCACCTTCAGCTTGTGAAGAGATTAAAGAAAACTTACTTTACTTAATAACATTTAGAGGCACCAGTGTTAGCAATAAATTCTTGGCCTTTGTTGTGCTGTGTAAAGCACTGAGGGGAGGATGTCATTATTTGAGAGTAACGACATTTTTGCTTTCTTTTTGCTAAAATTAATGTGTGTGGAATAGGTCTCACTAGAAGGAAGGGAATGTTTTAACTGTGGGATTTAAAAATCTTGGTAACTCATAAAGGTTACTCTTTGGGATTTTAATCTTTTTTGATCGATAACATGAAACTATGAAGCACTTACAAAAAGCTTCTCTTCTTCATATCTTTGCAGCATTCCAGCTTTAGTGGATTGCACAGATTTTTCCATTCAGTCATTCCACACAACAGGTTTGGTAGTTCAATGCATACCTTTTTCTTTCTTCTCTCTGTAGTCCCTGATGCCTCTGGTTGATTAATTTTAGAATAAAGCTTTCCTAGAAGAGCTCTTCCAGAGAGGGTTTTCTGTGGGCGTCTGTTCTTTACATCCAGGGCAAGATGGTCCCTGCATGGTCAGGCAGGCTGTGTAGCTCAGTAGATAGAAACTTTGATTTTTACAGTCTTTTAACTTTTGGATGTGACTTCTTCACATAGGAAACACTTGCTGCAAGTCAAAGTGCAACAAGCTATCAAGTCAAATTAAAACTGGAAATAAAAAAAGGAAAATGAAAGAATTTTTCTTCCACCCCAGAGTAGAACACTGGAACATCAAGGCCTGACCTTAAAGCTTTCACCCATTAGGATTCTTTAATAAAGCAAGGAAATGAGTAACTGAGGAAGGTAGGAAAAAAGGGACAGAGCTCCAACCCATAACAGTCCTTTGACTCATTGTTACAGCTGGAGGAGTCAGTGCTGGACATGCTGCTGCCTCTCTCCTCCCTTTTATGCACTTTACTGGGACTGATCTGTTGTTCTTTTTTCTATTTTTCTGTGTGTGGTTAGTCATTTTCATTATGAAAGGTCAGTCTACTTTTCTGCTGGAATTTGAATATTGTCCACATTTTTTTCCCCAAATGTCATTACATCAGCTAACATTTTTATCACCAATTATGACAAGATTTTATAGCATTTCTAGCACACAACTTTAGAACACATTCTGTCTGAAGAGTTCTTCTTTTGGTAATTAGAAATGACCTGGCTGCATAGTAAATGCTAAAATATTGGGAAATGCTAATGGCCATCTTCAAGGTTTGAGAACCTTCTGTTCCCTGTAAATTGTGCAAAATGTGAGTTTGAGATCTTTGAAAAGTGTCTTCCCCTCCATGTTCATAAATTTCAGTTAATTTAAATGGATAAGGGCACTGAGTTTGTCTGGAAGACCATTTAAGAATAAATGTATCTGAAAACTTAGTTCCTTAATCTGGCACTCTCAAACTCTGCACAAACCTGATGCACGTTGTTTTGTAGTCTCTTTTCATGTTGACTGATTTCCCCCCATGTCTGCATTTTTATCCAGAGTATTTTTACAATTACTTACTAGATGAGAAAAAATAGACCCAGGATGTATAGCTGGGCAAGGGATTAAGCCGTAGCTGCCCTTCTGACACTGTTGATGTCCCTGAAACCAACCTGTGGGACACCTTTTATTTTCCCTTTGTGTGCCTCAGTTGTGTTCTCTGCAGATGGAGTTAATGCCGTGTGGCTCCTCTCGGAGCACTTGGCACCTACAGGTGGAAAATGTTCGTTTGTTGTTGTCTGTGAATTTTTGCAGTTCTTAATTCATAACCATTTAAACCACTTGGAAAACTGTTAATTGCATTTCTGCTCTTCCACGCCTCCTCCTCCTCCCATCTGCTGCCTTTTTCTCCCAGCTTTCTCTATCACCTCTTCCTCTGATGCAGGTGGAGCTCAGTCCTCCCTGCCCGATGGCCCAGCTCAGTTCCCAGGTTGTGTGTCAGGACCTCTGAGCTTCCCTGCTCACTGGCTCTGGGCATCTCAAGATGGGATTTTTAGCTCCCAGGGTTCTCAGTTGAACCTTCTGTCTCTCCCTTTCTCTGCCACAGAATATTCTTATTTGCTTCTGTTGGTAGTTTTACTCCCAAAGGCAGTTGCCAAAGGGAGCAGAGTAGTGAGGTTGGCCCCTCAGTGGTCTCCCTTGGCTCTCTGGACCTGGGATCATGCACCTGCAGGTGGGAAACACATGGTGGAATCAGCCCACTCAACACCAAGCCCAAGAGGCCTCTGTGAAATCACTAATTACAAAGTAGCTGAAAACCTCCCACATTTAACAGTTTTTTGCATAACAACCTACCAAAGTTGTGCTGTGCTGGGTATTCTGAGGACATGGCAAATAATCAAGTTTGATATATCAGATTATACAGAAATTATATCTATTTTTTGAAGGCAAAACCAGATATTTTTTCCCATATATTTTATTGGAAGATGTAGTTGAAGAGAACTTTTTTTCTGAGTTCAATAGGACTTTTAGTTATTATTAGAGGCCAAGCCAGATGTCTGGCTTGTAATGCACTTGCCAGTTGTAGGGACACTTCGAGGTGCTAAGTACATATAATGGAATAAAATGAGACAGAAGAGCTAGTCAAGAATTTTCCAGCAGAATGCTTTTTTTTTTTCCTGGAAAATAGTGTTTCAAGGCAACTGAGATGTTTCATGGAAATTCTTTGTGCCTTCTTTATGGATTTTAGCAAAAACACAGGCTGTGATGTTTGAGGCAGTCTGCCACGCTTCTCAGTGCAGCTTTTGATCTGACATAATATCCAACACTATCATTGAAATACTTGTGTTTCCTTTTAAAGTCATTTTAAGGACACTTGTTATTTATTATTGATTGTGAAGGCATAATGTTCCATTGTTAACTAAAACAGGATATATGTCAGACCATTAAAACTTACCTATTTCAATCAATGCTGGGTGGCAGATGTATCTTTTGTGGCTCAAAAGGGAACCATCATGGAATGGACTGGATTGGAAGGGGCCATAGAGATCATCTCATACCAACTCCCTGCCATGGCAGGGACACCTTCCACTAGACCAGGCTGTTCCAAGCCCTGTTCAGTCTGGCCTTGGACACTCCCAGAGATGGAGCATTCATAACTCTTATGCTATAGATGACTGTATCACTCATTGTGGCTCACTACTGCTGGTGTAGGGTGCAATAACATAACCAAACAAAAGGCAATTTCAAATTACATTTAAAAAAATTAATTTGAATTCTATAATTTCCTTAAAAAGCATTGTTATATCTAAGCATGGGTATTTCTGTAAAACTTTTGTTGAAATTATTAAAATTCTGAGACATTAACATTTATCATTTTGAAAAAAAGTTGGAGGATAATATCCCAGAAAGGTTTTGCCATTGTCTACTGTGCTCTGTAGTGAGACCTCTCCTGGCAGAAGAGACTGGCTAGAGTAGCTTTGCATTTCATCCTGGGCTGCAGCAGAAGGTCTAGCTGAGGCTCCATCACTGAGTCAGGCAGCATGTAGGACACGAACTCTCTCACATCACAGACTTACCTCTTTAACTTCAGACTCTCCTTTATGAAAGATGGTTGCACAATTTACCATATGTAATTTTTAAACCTAATTTAAGCTAATTCTGTACAACTGCTCATCAAAGCACTTTCAGTTTAATTTTTTTTTTTTTTTTTAGGACTGGTTTAATTAAATTTAACATAAGTCAATTCATATTGATTGAAATTACCTTAAATGAGTTTGGCTCAAGCCCAAATAACACAGTCTTTTGCACCTGTTTTAAGTTAAATTGATTTAATTTTATACCGACAGTTATACTGTTGCCACCAGTCAGTGGCAGCACACGGAAAGCTCATACTTCCAAGTAGAGAAATACTACTCTCAGTGGAAGGATCTGTAGAGTAAAATAGCATTTAATTAGTATAAGTTTCTGAGAAGTTTCTCAGTACCATGTTCTTGGTCTTCCATTCTTCAACCCTAATTTTCCTATATATTACGTGATCAAATAAATAGTGATGTGTATATTATCAGGTTTTTTATAAATCAACCTTTAATGTGACTCTTCCTAGAGCTCACACTTGTCTGCTGCATTAATCCTACATGCTTTCCTTTCTTCCCATAATTTTAATGAAAAATAACAAATTCATGCAGAATAGGCTGAACTCAAAGCAGAAATAAGAGGAGGATTCTCTGTGATGAGGAAAGGCAACAGTATAGGCATGAACCCTTTGCTAAAATGTCAAAAATCTTATTTAGGAGAAAGGCAAGTAAAACTCTGTTTGGGACTAGGAAGAAAGCTTTACTGATTTGATCATAAGTTTACTAAGTTTGTAGATAAATATTAGAGCTAATACTATGTTCACATCACTAGAAACTAGAAGAAATTAAATTAAATGGAAAATAACAGCTTGGGGGTTTCCAATATACAGGTTGTACCTGTGATGAGTTTGCTGCTATTATTAAAAAAGCTGATCTGCCCTTCTCCTTCCAACCTACAGGGAGGAGTAGGGCTAAAAACAAGGTGTACAAATAGCTGCAGGGGCTCTCAGAACACGTGTCCTTACCCTGTACACAGGCAGGTTTGACATCACTGTGTGGGACAGTCTCACCTGGGTGCTTTATTAGGACCATGAAGTGGTGTAGATATCTACAATCTTAGCAATTTCCAATGTAAGTAAATTTTTGCTGCAGTTTAGAGGAGGAAAGAGTTTATTTTATTTTTACTTTTATCCATTTTTTCTCCTCAGTCTTTCTCTTTATTACAGAACAAATTTTCTGATGCGGAGCAGTGAGCAATGGACCCCAGTATGTGTGAGCCAGACAAATTAACAGAAGTGGAAAATAATGTGCTGCCAGTGTTCACTATAACATTTAATACCTCTGCATTAATACTCATTGCAGTGTAAATATTACTGTTCAGAAAATGTTTGACCCTTTCTAATACAGGAGGCCACACCACATTATATCAGACTGTGCTCTGTCATGTTGCAACATGAGAGGAAGTAACAAGAAGTGACATGAACCTTTGTAAAATGCCATAGTGCAGTAACCCATTTTTAATGCTGTCAGTATAAACCATGGTAGCAGGTAGAAACAAATCAAACATAACATCTGAACAGGAAAATATTGTTAAAATTACCTGCAGCCTTCAGTTAAAATCAGACTGTCAGGACATCTCTAGCTGAGGTATCAATTCACACTAATAAATCGTGTGGGTTTGTGATGAGAATGATTGTGAAGCTCATTACAGAGACTGTCACTGTAGTGTTATTTATCTGTACCTCATGCAGCATCATGGTTCAGTAAACACTGTGAGCTTTGTCTTGCTAATTTTCATAAGTCACCATCCCACAAAGCCACCTCACCTCTCTTCCCAGATCAAAAAGAGTGAATATCAGTGAATCGATTAAGCATCCCAGAAGCTTGTTCTCCAGTTCACTTTGCAGCACTTTTGTTCCATTTATCTCAAGCCTTTCTTCTCCTAAACTGCCCCGAAGCACATTCCTACCAGGATGAGAAGGCTAGCAAGGCTCTTGCTAACCCTCCTACATAATACTTCCCTAAAGACTAGCAGCATGCAGCTTTTATGGCCCTGACATTTCAGCAGTCCTAGGGCCTCTTCTGCAAACGAATCTCGCACTAGATGCCAAATTATATCCAAAAAGCAAAAGCTGTGCACATCTCATGAATTTTATTGGACACTGTGGAATTAACTGGACAGCCAGTTTAAGGGTGTAGGGACTGATTCACCAGCATTACTGCTGAGGAATAAAGCAGCAGACTCATTGGATCTGGTGTTTTGGACATAAATAATGTTTAAAGCATTTAGTGATGGATTTCAGGCTTGTCCTGATGACTGTATCAAACTGCAGTTCTACAGAACAAAGGAGGTTTGTGAATTCATGCATTTAAATAAAAATTCTGGTTTTACAATGAGGTTCTTTGGTGTATGTTATGCAGCAAATAGGTCTCGATCACACTGTTCTTGATACATATGAAAAAGCACTATCATAATAAAAGTGATTCTTCTTCTGCTTACAGTGGTAAAAGCTGCAGCATAAGAGGGATTTTTCTTTTATGTCACCTTTCTGTTGCACTTTCTTCTCCTAATGCCCTCTCTACTGAAAAAGAGATCATTTCACAGGAGAATATTCAACAATGAACAGGTGAATCTTGCAATCTGACCCAGTGGCAGGAGATTTGGATTTTTTCCAATTTAAGGGATTTTTCACAAGCACCATAAAGGCTGAGAAAATTTCCACAGCTCTCAGTTTTCTAAGTGGTGCTGTCCTGGCATTACATAAATCAGTTAGTGACCTGAGACAGGGTGGTAGAGCCTTTTGTGTTGCTAAACAGCACAAGAAACAGGGCCCAAGCTGCAGCAAAGGAAATTCTGAACAGATATTAGGAAAAGTATGTGGAATGAGGATGCAAATGTTGAAACAAGTTGTCCAGAGGTGGTTTGTAGTCTCCTTCCTTATAGGTATGTAAAACATGACCAAGTAAAGGCCTGAGCAACCTGATCCAACTTAAGAGTTGGATTCAGCTTCCCAGTAGGCTCTGCTTTGCAAGGTCATATTCCCCTGATGATCTGCAGGAGACCCTTCCACCCTAAATTCATCTGTGATTCTCTGCCAGCAAGTTCACACTGAGTAGGATTTGGTGACCTTCTCTTCCTCACTGATTTGCTATAATGACTAACTTCAAGGGGCTAAAAGCATCTTGTTTAGGTTTAAAGGATGAACTGCAGACCTAAAGGAATCAGATGCCACTGGCTCATCCAGTAGACATCGAATTTTATCAAGGCTTCTCAATGTACTGTGAGGATATTGAATATTGTCTTAGTTTTTCATGTTGTCTTAAAAACTGATCTAAAAACTTAAAGACTTTTTTTGTGCATTATTATTATGTGTATGCTGTTAAACAATGAAGGACTAACCCAGCTTGCTGCAGGTCATTAGATTTCTGCTTTGACCTTGTCTGGTATCATCTCATCTCTTTGTAATCAGGATTGCTTAAAAGCCTAAACTTACCCTGTGCAAAATAAATATAGGAGGAAAACTCTGAAGAAATGCTCTTTATTCTAAGCCCAATGGGCTCTCTTTATTCAATAGAGCTAAGTATTTGACTAGTTTTGCAATAAACAGAATCTGAAATATAATTTGCCAGCTCTTCATGAATTGTTTATTCATATCTACCCTCCGGATATTCTAGTACTATTGAATTACTCAGTCTGATGTTGACAACTAGTTGTTTTGTTTTTTTCTTCTAATTTCTGCAATGTGCTGTTATTCAGTATTTAGATCTGAGAACTAATTATCAAGGACACGTGAGAATTGAGGGAAAAATAATGTAGACAAATATAATGGGTCAAATTCTACCCTGAATTATACTGGTGCAGCCCAACTCATGAAAGGAGAAAGATGGAATATAGGCGATTAAATGTTTCTGCAAGATTATTTTTTCATCTGTGCTATTGCTTTCTAGATCTCCTAAAAATATTCCACTGTTTTGGGGGAGGGGGAGGGGGGGAGGGAGATTGGTTTGTTTTTCTGCCCTGTTGATGTAGTGATACAGTAAACTTTTGTAATAAGAAAGGAAAAAACATGGGTAAAAAAAATTCCCTTGACAGGAAGTTATTTTTCAGGGAGTTGATAGGGAGTGCTATTTACTTCATCCAAAAAGTTTCAAGTGAAGGTACAGTTGTATTCCCAACCACTTACATGGGACAGAACAAACCAATGTTTTCACTGAGGCTTCAGAATGATGACTGGAATTTTTGAAGAGCCTGAGAACTGATTTGTGCCTGGTCCCTTGGACTCCATGGAGCTTGCTGAGGGGTTTCATTGGGATAAAAACATCTGTCTAAATACAAGGGGCTGAAAAAAACACACCAAACAAGACCAAAGAAAATACAATAGTAGACAGACTGAAAAGGGGGGTACTAATAAACTGAAAACCATAGAGCTCTGGTGTTTGACCAGGGAAGACATTGGCCATTAACCTGAGAATTGGCAGGACTTGCTTCCAGCAACATAAGATATAAAGATGAGGAGGGGCATAAAATATGAAGAAGAGAGGAGACTGCCTTGCATGTTTTCAGTTTAATGTTGTGACAGCTGGTGTTGAGAGATTTGGCAGGTTAAAAATAACATCCTTATTTTGTTACAAATTTAAATTTCAGCATTCCTTTTTCAAAAACAGTGACAGCCCTAATTGCTTAATATCCTTAAGTATTTATGTTCTAGAATAGTGCAATAGTTTTATATAGGGTTAAAATTAAGGATGATTTTGTGTGGTTTTCTAAAGCAAGATCATGCAGTGCACAAATAAAACTTAAAAGTGGATTATATTGTGAATATTCTTGAGGCATCAAAACCTCTATGTTGCCTATGCCCTAGCTGCTGCAATACTAAATTAAAAATAACCACCGTCCTTTTATTTATCAGGAATCCAATACCAAGAGGTGTATTGTGCCATATACTTCCCATAGTGGCATATGTTCTATTATTGGAATTATCACTGATCCTTTCTTTCCCTCTCTGATATGGAATAAACTGAAATATCCATCTGACTTGAGTCACAGTGTGCTCTGTGAGAACTCAGGCAACAGCCATCATTCACTTGGGGAACTTCAAAAATTATCATCCTTCAAATTAAAAGTTCTTCAACTGATAAATATGCCTGAGGGTGGGAAAAGGACCAGATTAAGTTCCTAAAGCTTGTCACATAAATAATCAACCCCTAGACAGTGCTGGCTTGAGCACCTTCTTGGCATTCCTTGACTCCCAGGATGTCCTCAAGAGATGTCCATTTGCAACCAGGGAGTCCAGGGTTAAGAGGATGGATTTTTATTTAAGAGAAATGCAGCTATTCTGGCTGCTCTTCTTGCCCACCCCATCAGTGTCTGTGTCCCTTGACAATTCCCATGTCACCAGGGTTCCTGTCACAGCTGCTCCCATGCCTGGGCTCCAACTCTCTCCTAATGGTGATCTCTGCAGTGCTGAGCTCTGGAGATGGAGGAAACAGCACTCAGGATCCCAGCTCAGACATCACCCACCGAGGTGATCCAGAAACTTTTTCCTTCCTCTCCCTTTGCAGAAGCATTGTTAGTCACTGAGACGTCACTGGCTGTGGCACTGCTGGGATTACCCATCCCCTGGGCATGCTGGGTATGGGTCATGTCAGTGTGGGCACATCATTAAAGCCCTACAGCTTTTCTGTTTTCAAGACTGCTGTGTCCATCCCATACACATTAGCTGTATTAACAATAGGCAATTTTCCTGATGTTTACTCCAATTTTTAATTAATTGCTATGTATTGTGTTGAGTCCTTCTTGTGACACTGCTCAGAGATCCTGTTTATCCCTGATGCTTTCAGCAGCACAATAACTCCATCAGAAATGTCCTGCCTCACTGTATTCCTGCTGTGGGGATTGGATCACACTTCTGCTCAGAGTCTTAGTCCCAGCTATTTGTTATGGCCACGTGGGGGAACTGTGGAGGTTTCTCCTTCTGGAGCTTTGGGCTAATTGTCTACAAGGGCAGAGCCTACCTGGAATTTGAGTTTTAAACAAAGCAGAGAGTTTTACAGGTGAATTACAGAGTGTGAGAACAAGCAAACCTGTCAGAAGTCCTAGAAGCCACAGTCAACTTGTTCATTCGTTATGAAGCATGGATATTAATATTTTATTCACCCATAACTTTGAAGCATGAAGGCAGCCTAACAAAAACAAACTAAAATCTTTCCAGCCTCTGCTGTCTAGCCATGGTTGCCCACTAAGGAATGGTAGTGTTTCTTTGGATCATCAGTCTAGGATTCAGCAAGTCTCTTGGCACTCCAAGAGCCAGGAACCTCCTCTCCCTGGTCATCACCGGGTGACAACAGTGAGCTCTCTGTCCCTTTCAAGTTTCAGCTGACATAATACACAGCTCTAAAGTTGAGGTCTTTGCACCATGAGATGATTGCAGAATAATTCAGATCTGGCAGGAAGGAAACCATCGTATTCATCATTGCAGCTTTAGAACTCTTCTTACCCTTTTGAGTTGCTGTCCTCTAGTCTATGAAATGCAAAGTGCCTTTGAGAAAGCATCATTTATTAATAAGATATATTCTTTTAGATTTTGGCAGGTTACATTCAAAAAAAAAACCCTTATGTAATGAAACACTCCACAATTCATGTCTCACCTCATGCCACTGCTTTTAGAAAAGGGTGGAAATGAGTAATTACTCATAAATGGTAGGCATTCTTCCATTACTTACAGAAACTATTTGGCAGCAATCATTTAGGTTTCAAATGCCTTTTTAAAAGGTAATACCATTCACAGACCTGTCAAATTCGGAACTCTAACAAGTGTTCCCTAAATTCTTCAACCCATTTATTACAAAATTACTGCATTTTTATGTTTAGGTCTGTTTACCTCTGTCGCTCTGTGTGATCCATACTAAAACCATTACTGTGGAGTTCTTTTTATATGCCAGCATGTCTGAACATGAAATAAAGATGGCTCTGAGATTTAGTTTAAAAGAAGAAAAGTTGTGTCTCCTGTAATTCAGTCAAGAACTGAAGAAATGCTCACCTGCTGCAGTGCCATTGACATCATCATGATATCTCTGGAAGTGTTCAAGGTCAAGCTGGACAGGGCTTGGAACAACCTGGTCTAGTGGAAGGTGCCCCTGCCCATGGCAGGGGGCCTGAAACAAGCTGAGCTTTAAGGCCCCTTTCAACCAAGACTATTGTGTCATTCTATAATCCTGTAACTCTGTGATGTACTTAGGTCAGACTGCTCAGTGGAACGGATGGGAGAAAAGGGCATCTCACAGCTCTCCCAGCAGCTCCTCACGAGCAGTTTGCTGTGATGGGTCAGTACTGTGCCTGGGGTGGGAAGCGACTGCCACCCGAGTGTGTTCCTGGGGTCAGGGAGGGATGCCCACCTCCAGCAGATGCTGCTGAGCCAGCTGTGTGTGCTCTGCATCTGTATGGAACAGCTGCACTGCAGAGTGGTGTTTTTGCTGGGTACGATGGGAGATTCCCTGATAGGGCCGTTACTCCCATACATTGTGAATGCATGGCTGAGTTTTCCTGTTACACTTTGACCTATACCTGCAGTTATTCTTCATGTAATAACATTGCTGAAGTTGTCTGTTTCAGATGCTTTCTCTCTTCAAAAATGACCTCATACATGGTGACTGGCCTAAGATAATGTAGCTATAAAAACTTCAGAAAGCTGCATTCCAGCTGCAATCACAGATTTGGGAATTTCTTTCTTCTGATTGTCTCAAAAACCCGAACCTTTCAGGAATAGTGAAGGGTCATTTCTATTATTTTTGCTCTACTTTTTAGGAACATGTTAGTGACAGGTGTGCTAGTTACATAAAATAGTTTGTACTGCACAAAATGGAGTTCAATACTTTAAAAAAAATTATTTATATATATATAGATTTCTTCACTTTTCATAGATGCATCAAATTATTACCTAATCTCCAGTAATAAAAACTAATATACTATAATTTTGCATACAATTTATTTTATGTATTATTTGATTTTGTAATGTTTTGACTTCCCTTGTCTTCTCTTAGAATCAGGATACCAGAAGTAGTAATTGCTTGCATGCATGGACCACCTTAGGCAATAGTCCATTGATTTCCAGAATTTCACATATTGTTAGAGAGGGAATTGTATGTTGGCTGGTTCTCTTAGATATCTTTTGTGTATATTTGTAGAAATATCTATATGTATGGAGAGAGAGAGACTAGTAGAATGGTTATGAAGAGTGTATATTTAAGAATTTGGGTTTATATCTACAATATTTATATGACAATAATTTAAATTTAACAAAGCCCTCTACCTGATTTAGCCCTGAGTAAATTCAGTGAAAATAAATATGGCCAAGTCAAGTTATTTAAACTCAGGGATTTTAAATACAGAATTAGTACACAGAGTTGAAGAAAATGGCAAGAACATTGGCAACATCTGACATGCCATGGAAACACTAAAACTCTCTCTGAAGTCTGTGCAATCGATCAGGAGAATGATATGCATACACCAGCTATAGAGTAGGGATTAATTTTAGAGATCACATTTAGACTCAGTATATTAGTTTCTCTTCTGTCTTACTGATCAATAGCAGCGCTCCATCTAGCTCAGCTTTTGCTCTGTGAGTACTACAGTCCTCTTTTGCTTCAGCTTGGGAATGTTCCTGATAAATTCAAAGCCTCACTTCCTCCTGCCTTTGTTTTTACCACCCCTTGATGAATTTATTTGAGCATACTGTACTTAGGGACTTCAGCTAAAAATAAAAACACAATAATTTGTCCTTCTGCCAATGCAGCTGAAATGCCACTGAGCAATAGTGTCATTGGAAGCCCAAATTACCAGTGCAGTGCAAATATTGTCGGGTGAAGGAGCAGTTCATTTAGTTCTGCAGCAATAATTTTGTGCAGGCAGAGGAGGCTTCTTGGTTTGTATTTACATTTTCTACAGGATATACACATTCTAGTTTTGTGAAATGAAGGATAAGAGCAAGGCTCTCACCGGGTGGATTCTGGAAGCTGTAAGAGTATCTTCCTTAATTTCTGTGGGCGCTGGACCAAAAGGCTGAAATGCAATGTATTGCAAAACTGCCACAGGGAATCCTTACTACAAAATATATAATAAGGCCATAGGTGTTTTAGTGGAATTTTGAGTCTTCTAATCTTAGTAAGATGTGGGTGCAAGGAAGGGGATTTTGTGCTTCTTGTCAGAATGCATAGGAAAAATGTTTGAAATTGAAGTATTTTGAACTATTTTCTGCAGTTAGTACTCAAAATAAATAATCTTTACTAACTTAGTAGAAATGATTGATTATTCCCTAAGCACCACTTTGCAGTTGGAACATGGACTTTTGCTGGTGGGCTTAAAACAGCATAAACTACTCTTGGCTCTATAACTTCAGCTAAGCATTAATTACACAAGAGTTTTACCACTAAGTGTTTTGGTATTGACTAATAGGTTGGAATTTGAAAGTTTTAAAACTCTCTCTGAATGCCCACATAGTGTGTGTCTGAGAGCATGGGGAATGCTCAAAGCTCAGATTTCAGTGCCTCTCCCATTAATTCTCATTAAATAGCTCCCCTTTTTCTTCTCTTGCAGGATCTAAAGCGGTTGCAACAGATTTCACAGAGTTCACATTCAAAAATAGGTTTGACAGGCACGATAAAAAGGTACCTTTACTTAGCATAGGTTAGATGTGAATATAAGAGACATTTATAACCAAAGATGTGGGTTTGGGAGGCTGGAGGAGAATGTCCTTCATAGCCTGGGACTGAATGATCCTCTTTGTGCTCGGACTGATGAGCTCTAGTGCTGATATTATCAATGCTGCTCCTGAAATAAAACTAACTCCACTGCCCCTTTCCTGCAGCAGCAGAACAAGATGTGTGTCCCCACGTCTTGCTCCAGTTCCCAGCCTCATGTGTGACCTTAAGCCACCAGTGTGACATGTCTGGGCATCGGTGCCGGGTTGTGCCTCACCCACTGCAGTCTGTGCAAGCACTGCCCTGTCTTCCCTTTCCTCTGGGCATCAAACAGGAGTCAGTTTTCCCTTCTGGCAGAGTCCATGGGGGATTAGCTTTCCAAGCATGTGGTGACAAAGAGTGTTTCTGAAACTTCCTGAAAAATCTATGATAAGGCTTGACTGGAGGGGAATAAGCAAAGTCCAAAGTGTCATGAACTACACTGAACTTTGTTCTTTCTTAAGGGCAGAGAGGAAAGCCTGGATGGAGCTGGAAGGTTTGCTGGGCTGGGAGCCTGAGTGCATGTACCAGGGGAAGGCTATGTGTGTGCTTAAACAATACAAACAACTCCCAAGAAAGTTCCACTAAAGCAGTGCATATTTAAAAATGTTGGAAGGGAGGTAACTGCAGTTGTGCACTTCCATTGCAAACAGGGTTCTAACATTTAAAATATCTATCCCTGCCATAGTCTTCAACAGATCAAAACTTTATCATTTTAACATCAAAAAATATATTCTGCTATTTTTTTTGGTTTTTTTTTTTTTATTTTCAACGAAAACCCCCCCTTGCTATGTCTTTTTTTTCCTTTTTTTTTTTTTTTTCCTTTTCCCAAAAACTAAGACATTCAGTCTCTAGCGTACAGGCTGCTCACATCTCTTTTTTCCAAAAGGTGTTTGACAGTTGATCCTGAGAGAGGGTCTCTCAATCTTTAACATTTTATTAAGCTGCAGTATTTGGAATTTTGAGGCTAGACTTGAGCCTTTGAGGGAGAGTATTCAATGGCATGGATCTTTTAAGCTGCAATGCTGCAAAAGATTATTTCAGCAATTTGCCACAGGCCATTTGTCAAAGAGACAATGAGGCATTTGTGAGCAATATATAGTGGGAATAAGCTTAAATTGTTTTCATATAACAACATGGGAAGAAACACTGTTATGTCTGTGTAGTTTGCATGATACTTAAAATAGCTCAGGCAACCTCCAAGGGTATAAAGCCAATTTTACAAATATAACTCTCAGTTTCATGTCAAGCTGGACAAAGAAAATAAAGCAATTTAGAAATAGCATTCACAAATTTTTCATCTGAATTTGCAAGCTTGTTTGTAGCTGAAAGCCAGACTCAATTTTGGCTTGCTTAAAGAAATTTGTTGTAATCCACCTGGTATACAAACATTGATGTTTAGTGTCTTTTCAGAGTTTTGCATAAGGTCAGAGTCTTTTACTGTTGCTAAGATTAGAATTACTTTCTAAGAAATATGTTCATTGTTAAGTCTTTATGAACAAGAATAAGAACAGGAAGCGAAAAAAGAAGCCAACTTGTAAATTGTCTGTTCTACTGTGAAATTTGCCTGAATTTTTCCATCATCAGACTGATCAAAATATCTTTTACTAAATAGAGATTTATATATGAACCTAAGTACTTAGTAGAACAAAACATATCCAGGTTAGCAGAATTTTGGTGTAAAAGAGATTCTTCTACAATTTGCATGTTGTTGGAGGTATGCTGATTGATACATACTATGCAGACACTTCATAGCAATCACAATGCTTAATTTATATTCCACTGACACACATTTGTTCACTGTGATTTTCCATGTCTAAGCTATAATGAGTGTTTTGATAATGTAAATGACATCCAGATCTACTCTATTCCATTCTATTCTGCTCTAAAATTCTGCAAATGATGGTGTTGGGATTTGTGGGAAAAAAAAATTTAAATTGCTTTGTGTTTTTAGTCTGTTCACTGCTGAAGTAAAACACTGTACCATGCAGCATGAGCATAGACTGCAGATGAAAGAGTGGAAAATAAAGTTGCAGCAGTTTTTCCCTTCTTCAAGGAAGACTTGTAGTGGTAAATATAGTGTCAATAGAGGAAAAAACATCATGTTAATGCACCTCATAATAATGGCTTCCTCATTCATCACTGTGGTGAGCCAACTGTTCCCCCCTTGCTATCACAGCAGTAGGGAAATCTCAGCTACAAGGATCAACATCTGTATCTGCTTTCTGTGTTTGCAAAGACACAAATGACATAATGACAGCTCTGGGTGCTGGGGAGTGAAAGTTTCTATATCCATCTGCCCTAGTCCTTCTCCAGTGCTCTCTGTCATTACTGGGTACTTGATTAAAAGACACAGACTGACCAATTTCTTGTTAAGGCTGAAGTGAAGCTCTGAAGAAGAAATTACTGGAGAGGTAGAGTAAGTTGACTTTGCTTACAGATAAGTATTTTAAAAACTAAGCTGTTGTAAGAATGGTGATAGGATTGCTCCAGCTTACATGGAAGTGGAGAAAATGCACAAGCATGTCTTTGCATCTTAAATCTGTCCAGGCAGCCCAGTTTATTCTCCTGTATTGCAGATTACTGTGCTGCAAGTGCTGTATGTATACATCGCTGCAGTGGTTAGACTGTCTTGGGCTATTTTAATTCCACTGTATTCACCTTTCACTAGACCAGATCTAACAGACCTCCTTTAATGATGGACAAAGGGGAATTAAAAGATTCAAGGCAATAATAACTTTTTTAAAATTAGACCTATAAAAATAAATGAAATAGATTGTTGAGTTTCATTTTGAAATAATTTTCAGCTTTCTGATATCATTTTGCTGCTGCATCCCTAAACCCCTGCCAGATATGTTGTTGACCCTGCTCCTAAGTGAGCAGGAAGTGCATCCATTCCCCTGGACGCTCACCCTTTAGAGTGGGAATGGTGAGCAACATCCACCAACTAAAGGTCCAACCCTGCACTTTGAGGTGGTGTGTGCAGGACACGGGCTGACGTGGTTCCTCCTGGCACTGTCTTCTTCTGCACAGTGCCAATTGAGAACTCTGCAGGAATGCCCCACAGTGCTGGGCCCTGGGATGCTGTCAGGATGCTGTGCCAGAGCCAGCACTGACACAGCATCAGCACTGCTGCTTCCTGCTGCCTCCTGCCAGGCATCGCCGTGGGAGCGCACCGGGAGAGTGCCGGGAGAGTCAGCACAGCGAGCTGGAGACTGTCTGGTTGAAGACTATCAAGCCACATGAAAGCTCCGTGTGTGTGTTTTTGTTTTTAACAAAAAGAGGTAGCAGCAGGAGAGAAATAGCCTATTAATCCTTGTAAAGTGAGGGCCAGTGTTTATAAAGACCTGCACCATTTGTAGACTCTGCTGTTGAAGTTTTCAATGCTTCCTGCAATCTGCTCATGACGTGGAAGTGCGAACAAGGAGGGCTTATTGAGGTCCTTTCACTGTGTTCGTACAGAACAGTGAGTGGCTCTATGTTTCTTCACCCGGATTTGTTGATAAAACTGGAATCAAAACTTGGCAGTAACTCTTGAATTATATTCGGTGTGTTCCTGCTGAATTTCCCTGCTCGCGGTTGTTCGAGACAGACTGCTGAGACTAATAGGAGGCTTTCAGAAACCTGGAATTTGCTCATTTAGGCTCAAATGTGATCTTTCTTCACATTTAGGAAAAGTGAGGAAGAAAATATTCCACCCACATCCTATTTTATGCCATATCAATCCATCATGCCTAATTACTGAAGAAATTTTTTTTGCAAGGATGGGATCTTTCACTTTTTTAGAGTTATCTACCTGGGTGGTTTTTCTGCTGCATGAAATTTGTCTCTAACAGCACAACCCATACCCTGTATTGGTCTCATGTGTTCATGAGCAATTGAGTGTTTGTCCTTGTTTTCAGTATTTCTAGAGACTCTGTATTGCTGTGTTTGCTTTATCTTTGGAATGTTTGTGACTGGTTATATCAGTTCCAGGTGTATTGTTCAGTAATCAAAGCATTGAAGACTATAGAAACATCTTGACATCACCATCCCCACCCCGTCACATCTGTTATGTCTCATTCTCATTAATCCACCTGTCACCAGGTCAGTTCTCTGGTTCCACCATCTCTTTTCTACTTCATTCCCTCACCACAGAGCTGCCTCTCAAACACCTTCTCTTCTACTATTTGAAGACATTTGGGCACAGCCCCATAACACAACTGCTCTTTTCTGAGATACAGTCTATTTAAATAGGACGTCCTTTGGAATGGAGAGCTTTCTCTTCCACTCACTGCACCCCAGTAACACCAAATGTGGGCTTGTAATAAGCTATTTTCCATATCCATGCCTCAAATTATTTATTAGCAAACTTTCACAAAGTTCAGACCTTACCAAGCAGATCAGTGTCTCAGACTTGTGCCTCCAAAAGTGGTTTTGTGAGGTATCAGATAAGCACCTATTTTAAAGGACCACACTTACAACATATTGAGTAGCCTGTCAGTGCAGATGTAATACATCACTGTAACAGTGTCAGACAAGAAACAACGCACTTTAAGCAGCCTTTTATCATACATGCCATTAAAATGAGATTGCAGTGGAAAATACTTTTGGTGAGTTCTCTGTATATGACTGAAATCATTAGTAATGCTGATGGCTATGTCATTTATTGTAATCTAAGGTACAATAATTCAGGTTGCGGCCTAAGTCGTTGTCTGTTTTTTCAGTGAAACCTTACAAGCAACATAAGGAAAAAACGCAAATAAACCAAGACCAACCAACCAACCAAAAACCACTCAGAGTGCTTTTCATATTTGCAACTGCAGTATTAAAGTATTTTTCTTGTCAAGGTTGAGTTGTAAATTGTACCAAAGAAAAATTTTAGTTTGGGTTGCTAAAGAAACAAGGCTTAAGTGATCATGCTGTCTGCTGTTTATTGTGCTGCCTCCTGTCTGGTTTCCCATGCCAGTTAATCCGCTGGGCTATATCAAACAAATATGACTGAAGGTAAAGCTCTAAAAATGGGTTAGGGACATGAAAGTGAGAAGCCAGATAGAAGAGGCAGATATAGCTTAGTGCCCTAACGGAGGGGGAAAATGCCATGTGAATATAACCCTGTTACCAAGGTGCGTAGAAAAACAGGTTTCATAATTCCTGCTATTCTTTGAAGTATAAACTAAGAGTTCCTCAGTTGACACTTCTTGCCTGTACTGTGCACAGCTGTTCATTCTAATGTGTCTAGCTTCCTGCCAAAGGTTCATTCAAAGCTTTGAAACCCAATTCCATTATTGATTACCGAAACACCAGTACATGGAGTTCATGGAACATTCTGTCTGTCAAAACAAATCACTAAGTGACTCTCTTGAAAATGCTTTTAATGAAGAAGTTCACATGTAGATGTTGTCACTTCACACACTGTCTCCTTTCAATATTTGGACCTGGATCGCCAGTTTAAAAATTATGTTTTTCAGCATATACGGCATTAATTTGGGTGGTTTTGATCTTCCCAATGCAAAGTTATTTTTCTTTTCTGACAATAAATTTGGACATAGATTTCATTTGTATCTCAGATCAAAGTTTTATAATCCAAGGAGATGTTTATAATAATAATTATTATTACCCCATTATCTTCGATATGTTTTGTCTGAGAGATGTGGGAAAAATTATTTTCAAACACTTCCAAAGTAAAACCCTGAAGGAAGGTATATATGAGCATTTGTTGTATTTTTTACATACCCTGTTGTATTTTTTGTGTAGTTGTTCTCTTTCTCTACTGTGTTAAAAGTGGATATAAATGGAGGGCAATATTTTAGATCTAAAAGTAGGTAGGTGGAAATGAAGGTACCCTCTCTATACTAAGGATGCAATGACCTGGGTGGTCTAATCTCTGTGGGATGTAGCAGAGTCTTTCAAATAGGACTTCAGCATTTTGGAGGCAGCAGCAGGAAATTACATCACACCTGCAAGCTCAGAGTTTTGTAGATTGGCTTCACATTCTTTTCTTAAAAAGGAATTTATTTGAGTTTTAGTTGTTTATTTTAGTTAAGGCTTTAGAAGGAACTTAAAAAAAATCACAAGCCTCTTAATTACACTCAATAAATGACTCATTCATTCAGTATTAATTCATACACAGTATATCAACCTCTAATTTCTGTTTGATTTTAATTATAATACTCCTTGGGCTTATTTTCCCACAACTTAAAAGTGACATTTGCATTAACTCAATAACCTTTGCAAAATAAATGAGAACGTAGCAATGCCTTTCATAAATGTTGTTCATAAAGTACCATTGTTAAAAGATGCTTAATTAGAAATATTGGGTGGTCAAAATAAGAATAGAAATCAATGAGACAGATAATGTTTCTTTGCTGGTAGCAACATCCTGAATGCTCACAGTGATGGTAATAACTCTTGTTACAACTACCCAGACATTTTGCAGTAATTTTTGCACTTTGCCTGACTTGCAAATTCAGGGGTTGGTGAATGTGTTGAAAATATAAAGTTCAGTGTTTTATTGTTAGTACTGTATCCACTGGGAGAGTATTTTGCCAATATCTTGGCCATCCTATATGGACAGGAAATTTCCTGAGGAAGGCGCTGACTTGGGGAAATTGCTGGTTTGGGTTGGTTTTTATTTTTTGCTGTTGGTTTTTGTTTGTTTGTTTTGTTGGTTGGGGGTTTTTTAGTTACCAGCGCAGAAGCCTGGTTTATTTGCCAGGTAATATTCATGTTTCATAGAGATTTAGGCTTAAAGTACATATTACTTTCACAAACGGGCTTTCCAGGTGAATATTTCATAATGAGATTTAATGAATACATTGAATGAGGAGAAGAGCATTTAGCATTTGGGAGAAGAGCAGTGACAGAGATGAAATAGCAAAAGGAAGAGAACTGCTGACCACTGAGGGATTTGATAAATGAGAGCTCGAGATCAGCACATTTGACAAGAGAACTGGGAAGGAATAAAAATGTAATTTTACAGAGTTCTTGTTTAGTGTCTGAGGTGCACTATACTAAATGTTTATTTATGGATCAATTTCTTTCCTCTTTATTTCTGTGCGTGGATTTACCCATTCAATCAGATAAGTCTGCCTGCATATTATAAATGGTAGATAATCTCTGTGTGAATTGCTTTAGTGAACTCTGTGGGGGGATAGTCCTTAATTGTAACAAATGAAATAAAACTGACATAAAAGACAGCAATCACTTCAAAGTAAACACACTATCCTAAGCAACCTCTGTGGCTTTTAAGTGAAGGATCATCTTTACAAGGTGTTGGTTTTAATTGGTTCTTTGGGAGATTTCTTTATAAATTTCTTATGAATTATAAATTAATTTACATTTAAATGCCTCCATTCACTGCTGAGTTAGCCCAGAACTTAAAGAATATCATGTTCCTAGAAGTGTCGCTGACTGTGCTAATGATTAGAGTATTTCCTGAGCCATCCTGATCTCTACTGCTTTGTAAAATTTCTAAGCCAAATGTTTAGGTCCCAGTGAGCACCATAACATGTTGATGGCTTAATTCAGTGTCTGTAGTATTGCTTGACTCAACTGGGTGGAAGAAACATAAAGAAGAAAAGCTCAAATTCAGCATTTTGTTAAAGGGATATGCCAAAAACTATTTGAATTACTGAATTGAACTGTTTCTCCAGCCTAATGACCGTATACAAAACACAAAAATAACAAAGAAGATGTAATTAAGCAGCAATAAATTGTATTAATTAATTAATACAAAGGTTAGTTTTCACATTGTATGTCTAGTCACTGAATAGAAAGAAATTCTGAAATATTAATCTTGTAAACAAATAGTGAGGCAAACAGGGGAGTACCACATCTATCTACTTTTCCTTCTTCTCAATCTGAAAGATTTGAAAAACTCACATAGTCTTTCTCTTGGTCTCATTACAGTCTGTGATGTGAACCAAGGCAAAGTATAGACTGCAGCACACAGACAGCTCCATTCATGCTTTCAGGAGGTGCCTTGTTCTCCACAGACCACAAAGAGAAAGACATTTTTTTAGCTGAGAGGTTCAAATGGAAATGCCAGCCAATATTAGTGAAGTAAATCTAAGCAAAGATAGATTTTTGGGCAGAAGTGGTTTATGAAAGGAAAACCAAACCACCTACAGCAAGCAATAGTTACCAAAAGAAAAATATTGATGCCTCAATATAAGAGCAAACAACCTTAAAAATCAAAGAAAAGACAGCCTGATGTGGTTATATGATCTCAGATTGAAAAGGAAGCTCTGTGAGCAGCTCTGTTACTGCAGCCTCTGATGGCCCAGGACTGTGTGCTCTTCCACAGCAGCTAGAACTGGAAAACCCTGCCAGGAAATGCAGACGCCAGGATGGACAGTAGTATTTCAGAGTACTGACTGCTCATGTATGTGGTCAGAAGAAACTGGAGGAAAAATACTCTTTGATTGAAAAAAGGCTTTGTAGATAAAAATCTTTAATCAGTGGGAATGTAAATATTCTGAATGGTCTTTCTGGCTAAAAAAAATCTAACTCTGGAAAAGAACATGTAGTCACAACTGAAGACTGATTAGCCTTCAAGGAGGATCAGTGACTCCCTTTATGTGCTCTGAGAGTACCCAGCCTCTGAAAATTGATGAAGGAGAGGGGTTTTCTCTGCAGAATTTTGTTATTTTCTTTGAAAAAGTTCTTAGTCATAAGCAGTGCATAAGTTCCAATACCGAGCAGGTGCTCTGTACTGCTCTGTATAATGAGGCTTGTCCACTTCGAGACTTTTTGTGCATGTTCCCTCTATTCTCCTATAGAGGGTGGTCAAGAGTGTACTAACTAGATATGCTTCTGGTGAACAATTTGAATACATTGGTTCTCAGGCCCTAAAATACATCTTTATATTATAAACCAAAACTGTAGTAGTGAACTGTGATAAAACATACTGATATTACTGTACTTGCAATGACCGATGCGTTTGTACAGCCTAAGCAATGTAGGATAAAACATCAAAATGAAAAGGTATTTGGAAAGAAAGTAGTTTTCTGTGCTTTCCCCTACATTTATTTTACAGAATACTACTACAGTATTACTGCCAACATTTGTGTTTATTGAAACCCCTATTTATTTCCAGATATGGGACCTCATTACGCTAATAGTATACTATTATGTAAATGCATTTTCTATAAATGTCTAGTATCTGTAAGTAGTTCAGTCTCCATGTCCCTAATGTAATATATCAAACAATAACTCATTTGTCAAAGAGAGACAGTTCATTAGTATTCAGCAATCATTTGGACAGAATAAAACAGCAACAGTATAAAAATTGATGTTGCGAAACTTAACAAATGAGGGAATAAGGAAAGTGTGATTCAGGAAATTGCAGGCCTGCCCTCAAGGGCCATTTTTAGGTCACTTGTCTGCATTTTAATATTACATTTGTTTTAGAGAGAGTCTCCAAGTTATTAGGTTGGGAGGGAAGCCAATTTGCAACCATGGCATCAATATCCAGGGGGTTCAATAAATGGGAACATAACAACACTTGGGACAGAGTCAGGGTGAGAAGGTGTCCCACTGCCAACTGTGGCATTGTAACTCAGTTTTCCAATTAAATTATTGAATGATATAAACCTTAACTTTTAACGTGTTTAAACACTGGAAAATTTGCTCTTGAAATCTCTTACCTTTTGAGACAAGGAAAGAAGTTGGTATGTGTGTACATGACCTAAATTATGGTACTTTTTGCATTCACTTTAAAATTAAATTCCTGCACAGATACATAGGAGTGTGGTTTGTCTACCTGTTGGCAAGATGGATAACAGCTCCACAAATTTATGTTGGCCTTTCTGCACAGGTATCAGTTGTGTTATTCTCAGTTTCTTGCATGGTGTTTTGCTCCTTCTCAAATTATCAATTTCTCTTCTTCTCACATGCGCAGGTTTGTCTTACACTGGTGTGCATTACCTGATTAGTAGAGACACAGAATTTTTACTGACTCAGTTAAAAGAGGAATTTCCAAAGGATTTCAATATATCTGGAAGTACCTTGTCTCTCATCACTGCTGTAAGAGTTGCCTGAATATGAATCTCTTTTATGTTAAGAGTTTGAAGGATGCTGTGTGTGGCCTTTATATACCTTACTAGGCCAAGTTGCGCTTTCTTCTCTGACTCACAGAAAATGTCAGCAATGGATTTGGTGAGTCTGTGTATTTCTACATAATGCTCATTTCGGGTCAGAGAACAGCACTGGTAGAGTGAGTACTCTTGCCTTAGTTGTTCTGGTTCCTATCATTGTATATTGAAGAGAAATGGGTGTATTCTAAAACATTCCCTGGGGTTTGACGTTGAATTTGTGCACATTTTACTTTTGATTTGGTTTTTGACCTGAAAATGAGTGAACCAGATAGGTAGGTACCCAGGTACTGAGAAGTGCATGCTTGATTCAGGCGTCTCTATTGTCAGGCTTATTCATGAGGATGTGTCTGTTCATTCGATTCAATATTCTGTTCCCCTGTTATTTTTCCTTCTAAAAGCACTGTAACCCCTATTCATCAAGTCTAAGATTAGCCATCTATGGGTTTTCCAAAAATACCAGGAGCTACACAGTTGCCTTTGAATCAGAATTAAAATAAACCCTTATAATGCTTTCTCTTTTATATTCAGCACCCTCATTTCCATCTTTCACAGCTAAATCTGGTTATTTAGATTACAGCAAGGAGTGAATCAACTCAGATGAAAAAAATTAGCTACACAGCCTATTTACATTTCTTTAATGAAACACTACGTTGGTTTTGTATAAAAAAAGATTTTTTAAAGACAAAACCTGAATGTGATAAGCACAATACTATTGTGAAGTAAATATAAGCTTGAAACTGAAGCTGGTTTTTGAAGAAAAGAAAGAGATTTTTCTTTCAGACCGTGATGTAGAGGACAGTTAATTGACATCTTGCAGTGGTCACTGTATATGACATTCAAAAGGTGACAGTTCCACAGTGGTATTTGAAATACTTATTCTGAGCACCCCAAATTACCTTCACCAACTCAAACTGCAGCTGTGGTATACATGTAAACACTGGGCTTGTTGTAAAAAGAAACCAATACACCTGGAACCCTGATGTCTGACATGTGTTTCCATGGCAGAGCCCTGGGGCACACCAGCCCCTTCCCATGGAAATTTGATATAGCAGGAGTCATGGAGGGACACACCTCAAGTTGCCAAGAGGAAGGCACCGAGCAACTGGCACTGTGGGAAGTGCCCAGTGGTGGAGCCATCCCTTTAGGACAGATCATATCTGTGCATTGTGTTTTCTCAATGCAAAACAAGCCAGGATCTGATTTTTTATAATAATTATTATTATTTTACACAACCATGAAAGTGGAGCCCAAAGCTGAATCAACAGTGATTTCATTGGCTGGTGGATGGTAGCCAAAATATGGCTCTTTGATTTTCTCTTCAGCAACAATAACTTCCTTTCCATATGGAACACCTACAGAATGAATTTAAATGAGGCTGTCATTCTTTTTCATAAAAAGTGAATATTATCTGTCTGTGGAGGAAGAAAGGAATCCTACAGCTGCAGCTTTAAGTCTGTGTTTTTCCAGCCTCTCCTCTCACAAAGGAAAAGATGTACCTGCCCAGTCAATCTCTAAACCCAGGAAAATTTGTAATTTGATGTAGCCCAGTCTTATAGTGGTGCAGTAATTGACAGAGTGGGAGGTTTCTGATTTTTGTGAAAATGTGACATGAAAATATCTGAAACGTGAGAAATAACCTGCCAGTTCTAAGGTAGTTTAAACCCCAGGCAGTTCAGAGCAGATGCTATCCAGTGGTACCCCTTTCAAACCATCCCCTCTCTGCTGACAGGCTGCTGTGCTGCTTTGGTGAGCAAACAAGAGGTGTTACAAGCACAGCTGATGAGCAGGCACAGATCATGCACCGACGAGACTGACACATATTTACCTCTGGGCTAATGCGATACCGAAATATTAAAATCTAGCCTCACTAATACCTGTTTGGGAGGTAATGAGTCATTTATCAGCTGTCTGCTAATGACTGACTGCAGCTATCAGGTGTGGATTTACAGAAGGCCTTAGGATAGCCGAAATAATGATAAGGGGTTTAGTTATTACAAACTGTAATGTCTCTTAAAGGCAGAGTTGTCTATATTATCCCTTGTTACTGTCATTTTAGAACCTCTAGGTGTTTAAGGTTTTTTTTTTTCCTTTCAAAGGACGTTAATGTGTGTCTTACAACAATCTCAAGGATTTTTAAAAACACGTATTTTTAATGATATGTATATCATTTTATACTAGTAGACATGAAAATAATCTTCAGAAGAGAGAAGGGTAATCCTCATGTTTTATGTGGGGAAAAATGAGAGTTGGAGCTGTGATCTGTGTGAAGCTCAGAGGAGAGGATGCAGCTGACAAACCAGGAGAGTCTTGCCACCTGCTGCTGGAGAGATGCTGTGTGTCCCAACACACTCAGGCAGTGCTCTGGAACAGCCACTTATTTCTCACTCATAGATTAGTTGAAACAATATACAGCAGGAAAATCCCAAATCAGTCCATATATAGGTAGGCAGGCAGTGTGCACGTGTAGAAATTTAGCAATTTGACTTATGATAAAACCACAATTCAATCCCAGAAACACTTGTTTGCTTCTTCTTTGGGGTGATTTTTTTTGCCTTGTAGTAAGGGGATTACTATACATGAGAGATTTCTGTGTGGTTCTTTGCACTGTGTTGTTGAAGCTGTTTGTGTTATGTGACCAGTTCAGAGCTTCTGCCTTTATCCCAAGGGATTATTGCTTAGTCACACAAAGTCTGAATTGGTCTGCACAAAAATATGGTCCATGTGTTTGTGCCTGTTGCAAAAAAGGTACCCAGGATTGAAGTCCAAGCTGGATCAACCAGGTTATAACACAGAAAAGAAATGACTAATTAAAATAAAACTTTAACACACCCTGGAAATACCTCTGGTAACATTTTTGACCATCTAAATGGGTCCAAACACTGAAGTCTGCACTGGATTCTTCCGAAGGGATTTTAATAGTCCTTCCCTGAAGCCTTACCAAGCCAGGAAAATAAGGGGAGAGAAAGAAGTACCCCCACACAAAAACCTTGGTTTCTTCTCACATTGGAGTCATTACCTGTCTATATCATTATTATGGCTTAGCCAGGTGGGCCTAAATTTAGGCTTTAAAATTCAGATTAGGCCTAGAATTGTCAGCTGCCTTGAGCTGGGCTGAGCTAGCTAACAGCTGACTTCTTCTAGCCAATAATATTGTATTCCATACCATACTACATCATCTCAAAAGAAGTAAAATCCAGTGTGTGGGAGTGGCTTGGGCAGTTGCTTCACAGCTGTGGTCCCAGCAGGACACACCGTGCTGTCCCAGGAGGGATGGGGAGGCCCAAGCCCACAGCACCGGCTCACCATCATGTTATCTTAGGGAAGTAAAATGTTTGTTCTTAGTTATTCTCTTTGCTTAAGTCTTTCTTTGGGGAATTGGCTTCTTTAGAATGATTTGTAGTTAAAATGGTAAAATTTGTGCTTACTGGGGAGTGGGAAGTTATATATAACTTGTGTAAGTGTGTGTTATATTGTAGTTTTCTCTTAAATTTTCTCTTTTCTGTATAAATACATGTAGTTAGGTTCAGCATAAACCTGGTTTAGAGGGTTTTTTCCCCCTCTCCCTCTTCTTCCCTTTTCACTCTGTCTTGGACAGTTGGCATTTTGCCAGCTCAACCCAAGACAATCATTATCAAAGATGTCCCTGGAACTTTACAATGTCATGAAGACAGGCTTAGACAAACTGACTTTTCTGATATTTCACATGTGAAAACTAGAAAATACCAGCTTATTTCAACCACAAAATATTTTGGTTAGCTAAAGTGTCCAGAAACTGTATTAATCTGCAGACAGTGCCTGTTTGGAGCTTCCCAGCTGTCTGGGAGATGGCTTGCTGCCAGCCAGACACAGAAAGTGCTTCTCCACCTTCAACAACAAATGGTTCTCCCAGAGAGTCAGCAAAGTTCTACCAATTCCTGCTATAGATTAATGCAGAGGGGCAGTAACTGCAGTTCTGGCACGGGAGTAATTCAGTGGCCCTAATCAGGCTTTGTGGATGCAGAGCTATCTGGTTCAGCCCCATCTCCTCAGCTGAAGTCCATAGAAAGATTAGTTACAACGAAGAAGAGACCCAACTTTTTCATGTTTACAGACTTCCCTCTACTGAGTGCTTTACCAGTTTCCATCTTTCCAGATCTCGAATTTCAGGGCTGGTGAACTATTAAAATGCAGATTAACTAAACTTCAAACAGATTTATTGCAGATGGCTCCTGCAAAATCCTTTTGGATTACCTGCCTCCGGACATCATTTCCTAGTCTATAGGGGTTCATTAAGGACAGATTTAAATATGTTAGCTGGGAAAAGGCCAGCAGGAAGAGTATGTTGAAAATTATTCATATTATTATGCTTGATCTAGTGATATAGATTTACCTTTTAGGAATTTTTAAGTTTCTCATTTGCAGTAATGAATAAGACATGCAAGCATGCCTCATGGATCATGGCTTTGTTTAAGAGTGCATCTCATAACCTCTGAGTGATTTGTGCAAAAAAGTCACCTGTGCTGAGGGTGCAGAGAGGAAAAGCAACAGCCGCAGTGCATGTCCTCACAGTTCTCAGCTGCAGCAACTCTGTTTCCCTCTGAGCAGAGCCTTGAGATTCCAAATATAGCCATGAAGCATTTTGCTTTGTTTCTGTCATCTAACCCATTTCAAAATAAAATTAGCCTGGGGGTTATAAAAACAAAAATAGCGATGTTTAGACTTACATGATTCACTAATTGTGCTGCCATTTGGTTTTTTGCAAATTGGCTCCAAAGCTCTGAAGATTTTTTCAGAGATGTAGTTAATCTAAATTTATGCAGGAGCACTGTAATGACTTCTCCTTCAGACTATGAGGGGTTTTTAATCACTTTCAACATTTAGCCCCTGATTGGGCAAAGCACTTAAATCTAAGCACTTGGGTGCTCCAACTCCTCGCTGAATCAGGACTGAGGACTAAATGCTGAATTCTTGGTTGCCTCAGGTTTTCTAAAGAAACTGGAAGTGCAGCCCTGTGAACAAGCATAATTTTGAAGCCATTTGATGGACACTAAATTGGGGCCTTGAATGGGGCTGGCAGTACCACTGAAGAAGCAGAAACCAGGATCTCTCTTGAGCCCAGCTCATGCCCATTAAATGGCAATCCTGACCTCTAGTTTTTATTCTGTACTTACACAGGTTAAATATAGAAGTGCTCCTAAGCTGTTTGAAATCACTTTCCACTTCAGATCTCTAAATGTCTTACTCATTATTGCGAATGAAAACCTTAAGAGTATTTTGACAGTGTCAAGCATAAAGTCCAACTATTCCTTTTTGGATCCTGAGCCAATCTGCTTTGACTTAGGTGGGTACTGAAGCCAGTTTGAAAGTGCTCCTGTTTCCAAGCTGAAGCAGTGTATTCCATTGACAAAGACTTGCCAGAAAAAGCTGCCAAGCACTGAGGAGTGTTCAGTCCTTTGGACAGTCTATGAGCTGGCTGCAGTCTAAGAGATACAGTTCAGATATTGAACCCTGGTCTTCAGTGATGAAAATGTAGCGCTTGAAAGAGTGACACCAGCTTGTTCTTCTGACTAGTGCTGACCCTCACACCTGCTTCAGCAGTTTTGTATTCAGTCTCTGGGTGCTAGAAACCAAATTTGCTACCATTTTTCCCTCTAAAATGTGCTCCTCCACTAGTACAAACAGATGTTTTTGCAGCTACACTTGTGCAGGTTAACAGCCACAATAGTAAAGTGCATGTGGGTTTTAGAGTTTATCCCCTTGAGCTTTTGTAAATGCTCTTTTCAGGCTCTAATGACATTGCTGATGTGTGTGTGCAGGTGTCAGTTGTGTTGAAGGATGCTTGCAGGCATTCATGCCTGCACAGGATTGATGAACATGGCAACTGAGAGTGAATAGCAGGTGCTGAAAAACTACCTTTTTTTTCTTTCAGCTTTTAGTTTTCTAGAGCTCTTTAACTGACTGCAGAACTATTCAATTGTGTTACAAATACAGCTCCTTTTTTGTAGCATTACAAGCATTAACTATCATGATCGCAATTTTAATCTGTCATGGATTTGATCTCACCATCCAACAAAACAAGAAAAGTTTTATTAGAGGCAATTTCTAATATTTTTTTAATCCTGATTTCCTGCAAATAGGAGTTATTTGCCAAATTCTAACTGGTCAACAGCATGAATGCTTCATATGCTTCTGTAGCCACTTTCAAAAGATGCTGCCAAAGTACATAATGCATCAAAGTTTGCACTGAAAATGGAAAATCAATCAGGTCAGATACTGTTTCAGCCTGAAGCTTGTTTGGATGTTTGCTTGCTTGCTGAAAAGGTTGGGAGCCATTTCCTCTTCTGGTTTGGGAAAATCTGCATGACTGATCCCTGCTCCAATGGTTAGGTGACCCCTGGAGACCCCAAGATCTGTTGTCTTATTTTCAGTGAATGAAGGACAGGAGATAAATAAATGTCAGTAGGAATGGACAAGAGCTATAAATGTCAGTAGGAATGGGCAAGAGCTACTAATCAGACTTAAATCTGGTAACTTGGTCTGGTTATTTCATAGGCTGAATTAATTTTGTTGTTGCTAGGAAAAAAAAGGTAGGCATGAAAGGGGGGTTTTCCTAGATAGCAGTTCATGACAGAAAATGCAGAATTCTTCAGAAAAACCTCACCTTTGCTTCTAAAGCCTTACTGAAATCACATCGACCTCCCTTGTAAAAGATATCTTTTTCCAGAGAGCCATAGAGAGGATCTGAAGCATATTGTGCACTCACATTCCAGGTTCTCTAACCTTCTGCAATAATTGGCAGCTAGCCTACTTCAAGGATAAAATTTATAAAGCAGAGAAAGCCTCCCATATGCTGCCCTTTTAAGGAAAGTCTCCTCATTACTGGAAAGCAGGAGCACAGTGATGGTAAAATACTGTAGAGATCATTTCTCCATCACACTATCAGCAAAGCTGCAGAAAGAGAACTTGAGAAATTAGACAGGGAAAGGCTCTATTTTTTTCATCTTCATCTCCCCATTTCCACCACTGCAAAACTTTCTGGTGCTTTGTGTCTCTTAGTTTTCAAAGTTCAGATCAAGGAGGTATGTCATCATTTCTCACAGGAAACTTTCCCTTATTTTTAGTAGTCGTCATAACCAAGAAGTACATTTGTTTCTTGCCCTTATTTTGGTGCTGTTGTGTCTCGTGATAAACATTACATGGCAACCTGAATAATTCATACTGTAATGTATCTGCCATCCTCGGGGTGTTTTTTGACCAAACTATATTCATTTTACCTTGTGTTGTTTACCCGCTTTTTAATCTTTTCTGAACACTTTCCCTTTCAGCACCTTATCATTTTTGTTTCTCTTTTGTGAGCTTACTCCCATTTGTTTTTCCTTTGTATGCCAGATAAGACAGACACACTGTTAGATACCAGCCTTGTTTAGTACCTTTCACCTGCTTAACAAGTGCTGAGCTGCATTTGCAGAAGGATCACTTTTGGCTGCTCTGAGCAGTGCAGACCTGTGATGGACTTAACTGGGGTGGAAGTGAAGAAATCTTTAACATCGTTATCTCATCTTCTCCCCTTTCTCACCAGGTTTAGCAGTCTGCATTTTTTTCTGAAGCTAATCTTTCTTCGCTATGTTTTTATACTCTCTGCCTCTGTATTATTGCCTGTGTGTTCATAAGCCCCTTTCCTTTTTAGTGTCATTGGTTAATTTAGCTGATCCACTTCCCTATGATTTGTCAGGGTTTTAAATAAGATGGGGTTTATGTTCTCTCCAATACCCTGTACCACCAACATGGTTCCCAAAATCAAGAGTCACTGTGAACTTATGAAATCTTCAGGTCATGTGGGAATCATCTGGCAAAAGAAGCACACAATCATAATCAAGGAAAAAAATTCAATAAACAGCATTCAATAATCTCAAGCAAATACAAGTGACAGCTCTGTGCTGATGAATCTCAGACGTACCTCTCTGTTCCCACCTTCTTGATTTCCCCTTCTTGACTCTCAATGCTCTAATTATTGGGAGAGTGAGAAGGTTGTTACTTTATCCTTCCAGCTTCCTTCTGTTCCTAAGAAAATTATAATTACATTCCCAATCTTCTAATATTTCTTTTGTTTTGGAGTTTTCTTCTCACTAAATAGTCGCAGTATTCTTTCTCTTTAATGAAACAGTTTCAGCTTTCCCTCCTGTTTAATGAGTTGGAAAATTAGCATTGAATGGGAACAGTCCAATGGGCTTTGGTCTGTAGTTTAGGAAATCTGTGAGAAGAAAAGGAAACACTTGCAAAGGCCGTCTGCAGACTCAGAATGGTCTTCATTTTGCTTTTTTAATTTTATTTAGAGTACATGTAAAGAGCTTAGTAAATGAAAACAGATTCAGTTCAGTGGAAGGCAATGTTCAAATGCTAGAGCTTTTTTTCCCAGACAAATATTATTTTTCAAAACTTAATGTTTACCATGTGTTTTATATTTATTCCTCAAATTTACTTACTTTTTTTTTTTCAAATGTACTTACACTTGTGGTTAGCAATGTATAAGATACAAGAGGGTTTTATTTTAGTTAAGCACACATAGACTTCTGTGTTCTGACTCTTTGTTGTTCTTAATATAGTGTTAATATGGCACTTTCAGGTGGCTGTTAGTGTTATATTGTGTCTTGCTAATTGATGAGCTTGTGATTTTCTAGGTAGTAAGCAGTGCTCTCTAAAGGGCATTGCAACAGGCCAGCTCCATCACTGCAGGAATTTGTGTGTTTTACAGGTGAGTCCATCCCATGGAGTCACACATGTGGGATGAACAGGCAGCACAAGGAGGCTTTATCAGCATTCAGCCCCCAGGGTTGTACACAACACAGGGAAATCCAATTAGAGCCACAGGCAGTTTTTGCGATCTCTTAATCGGCATTGCAGCACTGCAGATGGATACTATTGCCCACTACTTAAACTTTATTACTCCATTTTTCTATCTGTAGCCCTTTGCCTCTCCAACCCACCTTGAAAAGATGGAAGGTGAGGCCATATAAAACTTTTTATGACCTTGGCGTCTGCACTGTTTTGTTTCATGAAAGATAAGTACAATTGCCACCACACAGAGGAGCCCAGCCAGGATTTAAGCTGGTTTTGCCACTGCGGTTTGCTCTGCCTTGAGAGTCTTACCTGCCCTTAATGATAGAATATGCAAGACCAACTTGTTTTTGAGGCTGATGCCCTCACCAGAGGAGGCAGGATGATGTAGGATGTAGGAGCAGGTGCTGGCTGCATCCGAGTCCTGGTTTGCACAGAGGTGCAGATTCATGGTGTGACCTTGCATTGAGTCACTTGACTTCCAGTGTTTCAGTTGGGCTATAAAATTGACTAAAAGCAGGACTTAAACAAGGCTGTGCATCCTGGGTAAATAATAGACTCAGGAAAAATGTATAGGAGGAGGGGATTATGTTTTTGCATCTTAAAATGCCTTCCCTGACAGAGAAGGTGGGTCTGCTATGGATGAATAATCTGTTAGCATACATTACTGTTATTTTCAGTGATGGTTTACCAGGTATATGTATCAAAGAGTGATACAGTCTGCTTGATTTTATGGTACATTAACTTTGCCAGAATACATTTATTATATTTAAAACCTGCTAGGTGCCTGCAGTGGGAACAAAGATTGCGTAATTATTTTTTCTTTAGCTTGTGGGAAACCAAATGCTTTGAATATAAAAGATTCTAGGGGTGAAAAGTTCAATCTGTTCACCCCTCCATCAAGAAAGGACAGACAAAAGGTAATCTGATACTAATTTGAAATCAGATGAAAGGAACCAACATAGTGATGAAATAACTGCTACTTCCCTTTCTGCCCTTTGTGTTACTGGAAAAAATAAATAGATGTATCAGGTGAGCTGTGAAGCAAATTTTTCATTATTTTATAATAAGCATCTTCCCCAATCAATTAATCGCTTTGGAATAAATAGCTTCAGGTTTTGATTTTAAAACATACACGCGTGATTTATTTGTAACAGCAATAAACAGCAGGAAATGTACCAATGTGCAGTCCTTGTTTAAATGAGGAATGCAGAGTCTATGAAATTAGTGGAAATATCTTCATTATGTTTACTGGCTTTGCTGCTTCAGAAAACAGTCATTTGTTCTGGAAAGCATTGCAAAATTCCCATGGGCTAATTCATGGCAAGTGACAGGTGAGGATTTCCATTTTTGATGGCTTTTCCATATGGGTCTTGGGTGTGTTCATTCTTCCATCCCAACCTTATTACCTGATCTCTTAACGTTTATATGATAATAACTGTGCCTCCTTATTAACTCTGGTTTGTACAGTGGTCAATACCTGCTCTGTCTCTGTGTGGAAAGAGTGTGTGTATGGATACTGCAACATGCAGAAAACACTCGGATCTTTATTTGTCAACAATGAAACTCATTGATCATGGTATATATGTATACATATCAGAAGAAGAAAAAACAATAAACTCACCACCACATTTTGAAAGCAGAGAACACTTCCTAGTGCCACAACACTTGCTATGCTTTGAAAAGGAAAAGGGATTCAAATCATACATATTTAACATGTAGCAAGCCTGGAGCTCCCAAGCAATAGCGAATTCTTGACTGTCCAGCTACACCATTCTTTCACTCAACACATTTTTTTGGCACGCAGCACCTTTTCTTTCCATGCTCTGTATCTATTTTGACATAGTTCTGGGAAGGACAAAGGTAGAAAGAAGCATAAGCTGTCCTACATGGCCTGGTCCAAACATCTATCAGGCGGTGACTTAGAGTATTAAAGTAAATATTTTTCATAGTTTGCACAGCAGTATTTGTGTTTAGTCGCTTTTAGTGTGACATATAACACATTGTTGACTGTGATGAATACATTCTGGGAAACAATAGCTGAGCACTGCAGAGCAGTATTTAAAAATGGTTTAGAATGAAGCAGCAAACAAAGAATTGAAAAAGTATTGGGAAGGTTGGGGAAAAAACCCCAAACAGTTCAAGGTTAGATTAAATCCACCTTCATATAGACTGTCCTAGCTGGAGATTGACTTATTGACAGCAGAGGGGAGCACAGTATTCCAGCCACTGTAATGCTTTTCAATGGTCTTCCATAATGCTGCTAAATAGTCTTCCAAACTTGCAGCCGAGAGTTGTAATTTTGACAAGAAATGTTACAGTAAAAGCTCTATTTTCTATTCTAGAAGGAAATACATTGCCTTAAAACTACTGAGACTAGTTCTAAATATTTAGGGACTTATTCTACTTATGTCTTAAATCATATGTGATTTTTTCCATGGGAATTTACAAAATAATTTGTCACCTTCTTTGAATTTGACTGATGGATCATTGAGAAGCAAAGCCCATATGGTACCTTTTGTTCTGATGGAGGAAAACAGCAATGATACATGAAGTGATACTAAATGAAACTGCTAGTCATGGGGCCACTCCCTTTCTACAGTCTTTGCAGTCAACCCCTCACTGCTGTTTTCAGAAGATAACAAATGAAAAGAGATGAACTTCATTTCTTCAGTAACTGTCTCCTGGGTAAAGAACAAGAACATAAGTACTTTAACTGTCAAGTGATGTTCTACACTGGTGACTACAAATAGAAAGTTATGCACATGTTATGTTAGAAGCCGGGAAATCATATAGAGATTAATCAAGCCAGCACATCAACTCGTTGTATCACACTGCTCCTCCACTGAAAACAGCTGGTATTTTGCTAGAAGTACTTTGCCAGAAATGGGACGTGATTCAATACTGCAGTGTCAGAGAGGCCTTTGTTAACTGAAGCAATCCTCAGAGTCAGCAGAATTAATGTTGAGTATAAATACATTTTCTGACAAATCTCAAGCAGACCAAGAATGCAATCCATTGCAATCAGCAGATGCGCTTTACACTCAGTAACTTACTCAGGATGTTGATTGAGATTGATGGTAATTACTGATGTGTCATTTGGGGTGTGTTGTTGAGCAAAGTGCATTAAAACTCAATTTATTTCATCAGTTAGCACCCAGCTTACACTATGCAGTATGTTAAAAGAGCATTCACAGTGGAATTGTAAAGGTGGGTATGTGGTTGCAAAAAAAAAAATCTTCAAAATATAATGGCACAATAATTCTTTATTTCATTGCTTAAGTCTGCCAGATCCTATTTCTGTCCTCACAATTCAGAGACAGGTTCAGTTCTCTCTTCCACCACAGCTTTCTTCTACACTCCTGGCATGTCACTCCCTTCTCTGTGCTGGCTCCTTGTTCCTGTGAATTAAGTATTGCTATTACCTTATTATTCATGGTGAGGATAAAATCATAACATATTGTAAACTCTCCTGGTTCCAGAGTAATTCAAGGCAACATGTAAATGTCATAGAAAAGAAGAAGAGGGTTTTTTTCCTCAATCTTCTCCCATAAGGAGCAGATCATGGCTGAAACCAAAGTAGACCTTTGGACTTGGGCTTGCTATGTGCCCTATGGAAATGCCTGACTTAGAGGAAGGAGACATGGCAGGTGTTGCAGGAGCTCCAAGAGAACACAGTGGCTTCCATCTGGCTACTGAAGGTTTTTTGAACCTGCTTTTTTCTTTTAAGATCAAGCTGCTGCAACAACACCGGCAGAAATCTGCTCATCTTAGTCTACTGAAAAGCTGTGAATTGAATTGGTTTAATAAACTCTCTTTTAATGCTCTTTCATCTTCCCAACTTCTCTTTTCCACATGTTGATTAATTTCCTTTGCACAAACCTATTTTACCTCTACAAAATTAAGCCCAGGGCTATGGTGAGATTTTTAAGCCATTTACAATAATAAACAACATCTGAAATCACCTGTTAATACTTACTGTCTGCAATCTTTATCTTCAGGTCAGGTGGTTTTAGTCCAATGAGTCCATACCCCCTGCCTTGAATTGATGTACATGAATGAGGTTTGGTGGCATAGTCCTGCTTTCCAAAACTAATAATATTTCTTGGATTGGAATGAAATGTTTTTCCATTGTAAATAACACAGATAGGATTGTGCTGTCCATGCAAAAATAATACTGGGTTTAGTGACAAGCTTTGCATACATAATATAATCCCTCAAAGGCCCAAACTCTGACTTTCCTCCCCTTGAGTGTATCTTCCTATGCAATTAGGGAAGCTGTTCTCAGTTCCTTAAGAGAAATAAGTGCAGGAGAATAGAGCCCTAAGAAATGAACATTACTTATCCCAAAAGGGACCCAGTGAGAATGGAAGCTTAAAAGGGTCTACACAGTTTAATTCATGTACCATCTGTTTTTGGGAAAATTAGCACAGATTAGATTTTCTAACTCATCTGAGGGTATAGAAAGTGCCTTTAGAACCTGTAGTATTTGCTTAAGTATTAAAAACAAATTAGCACCGTTTTACTTACCGTGTGAATCCTGTACATATTAGTTCCCTTTGGAGGAAGCTGTAAGAATTGTAACAGCAAAATAGCAAAGTGATGCCTCTCAGCAAGCCACTCCTTGCCATAATGTTTCTTAGCTGCTTTATAGAAGTGCTTGACATTCTTGTCCTCTTCTGAGCACTGTTTTGTTAGACGTGACCATTTTGTATAAATTCACTTCTTGCTCAGGGCTGAGAATGTGTTCCCTGTGACCCCTGACTGGTGTTCCTTCTCTCAGTTTGGCTGAAAGTGGGTGTTGTAAGCTGAAAAACATCCAATTTAACCCAAACATGAATAACTGAAAAATATTATTCTCCTGATAAAAGAATCCCCAGTGTAATTGTATTATATCAAAGTATTACATTACAATTATAGAATGGCTTTCAAAAACAAAACAAACAAACAAAAGAAAAAATCAATTTTAAAATACATGACAGAAACGTGAAATAATTGGGTTTTGCTGTTTTAATTTCTCCCACTTTGCTGCTTACCAGATTTCTGTGTTCTGATAGCAAAAGATGAAACTAGATGAGGCTGTTGTGATACTCTTCAACTAGTCAATATAGAATACCTGGTTCCTGCTGGGGACTGAATATAGGGCAGTAAATGTAAAGTTAGCATCTTTAACAGTGTATTTACCTCAGCTGGGCTCTAATTTTCTTTCACTCGATTTGTTGCAGAAATCTTTCAATGTAGAGGAATCTCAGTTATTGGAAGCAGGATGGCATATGTACCACATTTTTGTTTTCAAGGATTCCCAGGGTTTTACTTCAGCTTCCAGTCATCTCACATACTTAATTATATGAAACATCAATTATTTTATGCTACCAATGAAATATTGCATAGTTTGGGCACTTTGTTGATGCTGTATGTTTGATGCTTTATCTATGAATGTAGCTATTAATGTGATGCTTTTACGTATCTCAAAAGATTAAAGACCTGGAATTACACCCTTGCTCGGTATGAGCTGTCAGATTTTCTTGACATGACTAGAATTAGATTTAGAAGAGCAATGAGGCTGGGCCATCATTTTCAGATGATGTAGTGATAATGCGTCACAAAGTAGGATGAAAGGATGCAAAATCCAACACAAAACTAGAGCTCTGCATTTAGTTGAGGTTGAAATAGGCACCTTTCAAGGAATTCTCTAATTATAATAAAACAGAGTAAAACAGTTGCCTTTCAGTGACCAAATACAGATTTCAGATTGTCATTGCAAACAGTACTGGTGTTTTTGTGTTGGTCCTCTTTGGGTGAATGAAACTCTATTTAGTGAAGCCTGAAGATCCCCATGCTGATAGCAGGAGCCTGTGGTGCCCATGTATATAAAGCATTTCTTACCAATACCTGTGAACAAATGTATTTCAGCTTTGCTTTTGTGGTACCAAGGTGCCAACTGAAAAGTGAAACCCAGAGTACTCCAGCATTTGTTCTGGGGCTCCAGAAGCCACTGTGAGTTAATCAGTGATGTTTCTCAGATGACATCTAATCTATAAATTACTTTTTACTCCTGTCATGTCTTAATTGAAGTGCAGCAATGTGAAACTGCAATGGATGGAGCTTCAGTAATTCTAGCCTCAACTAACTTTGTGTGGATTTGAGTCTTTTTCCCTTGGACAAGGATAATTCTTTGACACCTTGTATTTATTTAAATTATTGCTAGAAAGTTTAGGGGATATGCATAAGACCAGGTATCTACAAGACCACTCTGAAGAGATAGGCAAGAGTTGCGTGTAAGCTTTATAAATTAATACGTATCTTTCATGTCCTACTGTTTTGCTTAACAGCTGTACCATCAGGAGTAGCCAAATCCCTCAGGATTCTGCTGGGGAGGAATAGTTTAGTAGCAATCATTTTTTGGGTAAATGGCAGTTACCATCTCTGTAACAGCTCATCCCATCCTTGACTTTTCTTCAGCTCCCTGCCTTTAAGACACAAAACGTGTCTTAAAAGTAAAATCATAGCAAAGAAACAAAGCACCGTGCTATATGGAACAGGAAATTCAGAAACAGCAGAAAGCCAGAGTTGTACTAGGAGAGGCACAATGCTGTGTAAGAAATGAACAGGCATATGGAGATACAGTTAATTCTTAGTTACTTCACTTTTTACCAGAACTGATATATATTTACCAGAAAATTAGATTTGATGCCTCTGTCTGGGCATATGTGCTCTCACAAATGTTTCTGGTGTTCAGTTAATAGCAATGAAAACAGGATAAGAATCTCACTAGCACAAGCCTGTGGATTAAAATAGTCGTTTTGCAAGATATTTTTGTTACAGACCTTCCCAAGTCTTCCCTCATGGTTCAGATGGTCATAAAGTATTTTTGTGTTTGCTTTTGATTGGTTTGCTCTTCTGAGTGATCTTTGGCCCCTGATAAGTAGCCTACAGACTTTGAGAGGTCAACAGGTATGTGTGGAAAACCTACTGTATTTCTTAGCTTCCTCGCTGTTGGACCAATCTTTTTCTCTGAGTAAATATCTCAGCATCTCTGCCATCACAAACACAAATGGCAGCTGCTGTGCTACACAACTTGGTGTGCTACAGTTATGATGGTGTTACACTGTGCTGCAACTCCACAACTCAAACTGAAACTGGGGTGCTGCTTGTTCTACTTACTTTTCCTTATCAGAAGTTATTCTTATGTGCAGGCTAAGATAGCCACACAGGCAGTGCCTTCAGTAAGACAAATATGACAGTAGGTTGGAGGAACAGAGCAGAATGTCACCCTCCTGGTCCCTGGGGTACTGCTGCTCAGTGCATGGCAGCAGGGAGGAGGTGTGGGGGTGATGCCACAGGAAGGGCAAGCAGTTGGTTGGCCACAGAGCACCTGGAGGGAGCGTGGCAGGTTGTTATCACTGGGTTAAAAATACTGCCAGGTATTCCTGAGGATTTGTCAAGTGATAAATTGATGGTGTGCCCCAAGTGTATTTCAGAGATCACAGTGGACATGGATGTAAATCCACATGAGTAACAGGACTCCAAGAATAATGTTGATGCTGATTAAATAAGATTAAGCTTTGCAAAAAGAGAAGGGGATAGGAAAGGCAGAGGAAGAGAGAAAGAAGGAAAATAGAGCCAGGTTCATTTCTCAGGCTTTCTCAAAACTTGCTTAAATTCCCAGTGCATTTAAAGGGTCTGTGCACTGAGCAGGCTACAGAACTCATATCTCGATTATTTAAGTCTCATGTGTTGTTTAACTCACACATTCAAAAGCAAGACAGATTTTTTGTGATAATCTGGTCTGACCTTTACCTGTATTCTACTGTTCATAAAACTTTCCTGAACTGAATCTTATCTGACCAGTGACATATTCAGAAAGCCTCCAGTTATGGTTTGAGAATGCAAGGGATGACATACTGAATGGAGCTCTTTGTAAATTGGTCCAATGGTTAATCTTTTCTGTTTATTTTCAAATAAGGAGATTTGAGTTCACAGTAAATTAGCACCATAATTTCTGTGTTCTGATTGAAAGATTGCACTTCCAAATAGCTGCTAGGCTTTTAACTAGTGGTTTGCGTATCAGTTTTACGTGAAGATTTCTAACTTCCCTTTCATCAGCTCATAGAATGTATATTATCATTGATTGGACCCTCGTTGCAAATCTCAACACTGGGAAGAAGTATCAAAAATTATGGTGCTGTCCTTCTCAGTGGAACTCTTAATTAGGATTTTAGTCTTTTGGTTTTGTTGTTGTTTTTTTTTTTTATTTCTAAAGTATGAATTTTCCCTTCTAGCAAAATTAAGCCCATCCTTTCTTTCATGTACGTATGTAGTGAAAATCCTGAAAAACTGTGTGGTATTACTGAAAGCATGCACTAATCTACAGCCAGAGTGACCACTATAAAACAGAGAGGATTTCCAGGCCTAAGTTAGAAAAAGCTTTCTCTGACATGTAACAATCAATTAAAATGTATTACCTAAAAGGTGCTTTTGAAAGCTGAATCTGAACTCCATGTAGTTCTAAGTAGCTGTACTTATTACACAGCTTATTATTTAGCAAAACTTTTTCAAAATATATTGGGTAGAAAGATCTTCAAGTCCCACCTGGGCTATCTCCAGATAATGATTTTGCCCAAATCTTTAATGAAAATGGAAAGCAGAATTTTACAGTGTTAGTTTTGATCTTTAAAGCCTTGCACATTAGGAACATTGATATTCATTAACTCTCTGCTCTAACATCTTTTCCAGGTTTGTAGCTGCTCCTTTAGTTGCATCACAGAAAGTTAAAAGTTAAGGGCTATTGCATGAAAGGGCAGTCTATCTTAATGCCTCTTTTCTGAGCTTGCTACTGAAAGTGGGGATGCTGAGACACTGTAGTAAAGGACAGATATTTGGTGCAATGTGTTGTGGGCTGCTTAATTTTGCATATTGCGCTCCCTAACTAAGCAGAACTGGAACAGCTGTGCACTCAATCCTGGTGAAGACAAGAATCTCTCCCCTGGGGCATCGCTTTCTTCTGCCAAGTAGGAGAGTCAAGTGTTGGATTTGGCTACGGACTTTTCTGTTCTCTCCTATAGCCTTTCCTTATCATTTGGGCTTTGGCTGAGTGTTTTGAAAGGATCAGTCTGTGTTTGATTTTTATTATTCCACACATTATCCTGTGAGATTTTGTTTTGCCCTTGCTGTCTTTTAGAAACCATTTCATTTATATTTTTGTTCAAGTTCTCAGATGGTGATTCACAAGAGAATTGCTAGTGTATTACTTAGTAATACAATGTTGTTAATTTCCTATGAAAACTTTGTATGCAACTTAAAAATACTTTAAACTAAAACTTGAGCTGCCCTAGAGCATGACTCAGCCATGTACAAAGAGCTATGATTTTTACCTTGTGGAAGGCATTTAAGCAGGTGTTCTCTGCTGGCAGCAGAATTGCTTGTTTCTTCAGAGATGAGAATATTCGTAGATATCTGCTATTTCCTATACCAAACCCCATTTTTTTTCCTGTATTTTTTTTTGAAGAAGAGACATTCAAATCAAAGGTACTCCAGCTGCCCCATGTCCCCCCATGCCATAATGTTATTTATTGATTCTTAAGGCTCACTTCTACTTTCCGAAATGTGTCAGCACATATCACTTAAAATCTTGTAGAATTAGTATCTTCAGCTCCATTTCTGAAACTAGACTTGCCCCTCCTTTTCTTTCTTTCCTTTTACAGCATATCCAGAGATCAGTATTAAAGAGCACGTCTGGCGGAGTAGCCCTATAGAGCTCACAAAGTATCTCTGAGATTCTTATCAGGCTTTCATTTGACTTCAGTAAAGATCATCTGTAATAAGTTACTATAGAGCTGATCTCTCTGGTGATCACCTGGGCCTGGTTTGCTGTACTTAGAGCAGGGGCCTGACAAGCAGAGCCCCATTCATCCATGCTGCCCGTGTTCCATCCTGCCCCACACCACAACCCCGTGTGCTGGCATGGGGTTGTCACATGGATAGGACTGACACAGCAATATCTTGCACATAGAAAACACCCAGAATTTGAGAGCCTGCCCACAACTGCCCCAACGTGACAGAAAAGGCAGGGCATAACCATTGACCATGTGGAGAAGAGGCAGATACAGATTTTCAAAGCACTTTCAGAGTTTTAGCATTTCTTTAATGAAACTTGAAAGGCAAAGAGAGTCACTCTCTTTTCCCAGCCTTCAAAGAATGCTAGAAATTATAATTTCAGACTGTTTCAACACCTATGGCATACTCAGAATGATAGAATCATGGAATGGTTTGGGTCCAAACTCCCTGTCATGGGCAGGGACACCTTCCACTAGACCAAGCACCATCCAACATGGCCCTGAACACTTCCAGGGATGGGGCAGCCAGTGCTTCTCTGGTCAACATGTGCCAGGGCCCCACCACCCTCTCAGAATTTCTTTAGATATGTAGTCTAAATTTCCCCTATTCCAGTTTGAACTCCTTGTCCTGTCACAGTTCCTGACAGAGTCCCTCTCCAGCTTCTATGTAGCCCACTTTGGATATTGGAAGGGTGCTTTGAGGTCTCCATGCAACCTTCTCTTTCTCAGGCTAAATTTGCAAAGAATATCACAGTAAATCTGAGCAATTTCCTTCCTTGTGTAATAATTGAAGATTATCTTTCCAGGATAGCAAAAATTCTAGCTTCATCCAGACCTTTTTTCTGTCATTTAAAGGACTTTGATATACCAAAGCCTGTGAAAGAGAACCTGTGTTTTGGAGAAAGCCTGAGGGTGACCCTGCTTCAGGCTGCATCACACCCACTGAAGTCATGCCAGTATATCTCTGGCAGTGGAATGAAGTGCTCTGGTGTGGGAAACTTCCCTGGTTTTTGCAATCTGCCTCTGTACTGGAAGTTTGCTATAATGCTTTAGTACTGCAAGTGACAGCCACCAGACTGAAACAGCTGCAAGGGACTTCTGTACCTTGCAGTGTTCAGCTCGTTTGGTTTCTCACAGGAGAAGAAATCAGGTAAAATGCAAGGGAGTGAAAACTTCTGTTGTTTCAAAGAGCCACAGGGAAAGAGCAGTCCTTTTGTAGGTTCCAGGCACTTCACTAATATTAATGCAAAGGATTTAGTACCCTGGGAGGAGTGTGAAAAATTCCTACAGTAGAAGACCAATGCTGAAAAAGCACATCAGAGTTTATTCACTAGTCCACACTTTTCCCCATGCATACTTTCAAAATGACAAAGGATGTATTGACAAGTTTGTGTGTTTACTGATTCAATTCTGTAAATTGTTTACTTTGGAGAAATAACTGGGAATTTCTGAAGGCTGCCTGGTGGGCCATCAGCACTGCCCAGGGAAGTTACTGTCCCTGCAGGGATTTAAAAAGTGACACTTGGGGACACGGTTTAGTGGTGAACTTGGCAGTGCTGGGTTAATGGTCTGAAAGGTCCTTTCCAACATAAATGATTCTGGAATTCTGTGATTCCATAATCTCAAACAGCTAGAAAAGAGTGCATAACGGTGTAGCATGATACTCAGCACATGTCATGGAGTTAAACTAAAATCTTGCACTTCTGAAATCATTAATCTTATTACTAAGTATGTGGCAGAGAGCTACAGAAACAGACAAGAACTTTGCAAATGTTGCAGTCGTTCCTCTGTATATTAAATGAATTTCATCCAAAACTCCTGCTTAAGAAGCATTTTCAGAAGACTTGCTTATCTGACTCGCAAGCAGAGGTACATTGCAGATGTCTACAGAGGAATATTTTTCATGCACTGAATAGTTCATATTCTCCTACATCTTTCTTATGGGAGTTCCTAGTCCTTTTATTCACCTTACCCCTTATCCATGACTAAAACATGCTATTAATATTAGGATGTGCTGGTCAGCAAAGCGAGGAGCAGGATCCTCTGCTTCATGAATATCACATATACATTAATGTTCACAGTGCTGCTGCTCACGTAATTCATTCAGGTTCGTTAGCTGATGTGAATTCTACAGAGATGGCTAAGATGAAAACAAATGTGCTCTTTAAGTTTAACCATCTCTCTTAAAAATTGCTTATCTTGCTCACATTCCTGTCTGAGTGGGTAGAGTTTAAAGGGCAGCAGAAAATTTCTGTACATGGCAATTACCATTCAATATTAATAGGTGTCGAACTAAAGTCCTAAGCTAGGAACTTGGAATCCAGAGGGAATATAAATTTTTCCCTCAAAATACGCCCTGTATTCTTCCAGTAGGCATTGGTGCATTTATACTTGTACAATTTAACATTTGCTTTTAACAAAATAAAAGATGGCACTTGACTACACAGGGAATTGAAACTGGAAACCCAACTAAGTTATTATAACACGTGCCTAGGCAGGTGGGGAGTATTAAAGTGTTAAGTGTTACTGCTTTCTGAGACACAGCACTTGGAAAAACCCCTTTAAGCATGTCAGACCAGTTTATACACTCTTATTTTTAAAGTGGCATTTGCTGCTGTGCATTTTCTTACAGGCAGATATTTTTTTTTGTCCATCAAGTCATTCTGCCCCTTACTTCCATCCAGCCACGAAGGTCACTGGGTTATCAAAGACTCATATGGACAGGACTCATTAGAGGGAAGTTTTGTATCTCTTGTGATGTGAAATTACACCTTCATAGCCACCAGCCTGCACCTGGTCTCTCTCACTGCATCACTGCGTTGTAGCAGTCCCTTAACTTAGGAAAAATTCTGCTTTGGCCTTCCCTTCTGCATTAATTTGAATATTCAGATTAGGCCAGAGCTTAAAGTAATTCAAACTAGAAAGGTTTTCAACTAAATGTTTTAAGTTTCCCAAGTCCATTATTTTATTTACTCTTCGAAAATGCTGGAATCACATTAGAAAAAGATTTATCTGAATGGCAAGCAGAAATCATTACCCAGGCAGATAAGCCTATAAAGCATTAAAATTTATCTTAATACAAAATACAGGGCCTGGTTGTGGCACTCTCTACATATTGTCTAATGGACATGTAACAGAGAAATAGTCCAAATGAGCTTAATAAATCTCTTTTTTAAACTCACAAAAGACCACATCCCCACTTCCATAATTCTATTAGAGTCTGCTCCTCTGGAGGAGATAAAAGAAGAGATAACCTCTCCATTCAGAATATAAAATAGCAATTGTTCAGCTGATGATTGGAATATTTCCAGTAGAAGGACTTAATTATGGAACAAAATTAGCTCAATCTGACCTTTTTAGAGCATAATGCAAAACTAAGTTTTTTTGCAAATGTCTTCCTGGAATAACTAAAATAAGGAATAATTTACTTCCCTTTTTTTACAAGGGCAAAAGGTGGCAGAAAATGATAGCAGTGTTCTTGGGGAGATGACAATCCAAGGATAATAATAAGACAGTATTTGCAGAAAGAGATAATACATTTTAATAGACTAGCTGATGCAGTTTAAAAACAGAGGAGCTTTCAGACACATAAGCCCTTTTCAGCAAGAGCAGGTTCCCCTCTGTGACTCAAAATTGCAGTCTTAATAACCAGACAGTGCAATGCATGTATCATAGGAATGCATTGAAATGCATGGTATCTATATTAATTACATACTGAAAGCTCCTCTTGGGATAAAGATAAAGCATATTGTTCCAATCTCCACTTTATCTCTGTGATAAATAGGGATAAGTACCTGTACCCACAGACTGACAGGCTGGGTATGATGCTGTGTGTTAAATCATTTTTCTACACGTGTTTAGTTCGATGAGTTTATCTGTACTGAGGCACCTCATCACTAGAAAAAAACCACAAAATGGAAAGAAAAACCTCATCTGTTTTATCAGTCCTATGTCTGATTTCATGACATTCTGAATTTTCCTAAGCGATGCTGATACTACTGCATACAGGAAAAAAGGCATGAACAGGTGGTGATATTAACAGGCTTCTTATGGTTCTGAAAAATGAGATAGAAATGTTTCATGTCATGAAAGTCAACATCAATCATCATCCATCCTGTGTAGATATGGAAGTCAGCCAATGTGCTTCTTGCTGAGGAGGCGTGACATATTTCTTTTGCATAGGAGCTGTTGCTGTGGACACAAGTCATAATTTGGTTAATATAGATGAATGAGGAGAATATTACTAATACTTTCTTTTTTTTTTTTTTTTAACTAAACTGAAAGCTCCCCCTCCTGGCACATTCCCTGAACTGAATGCAAAGGTTCCTAATGTCTACTTTTAGCAAGAGGAGACATTTCCTCTAGGAGCCCTTTCACAAAGAATTTTTTAAAAAGTGATGTATTTATAGTTTACCAAGGATTTCACATTTCCCCATCCAGCTTCGGAGCTTGATGTGAATTCAATTAACACCAGGAGGATGCCCTAAGACTTTACCTATAATTTTAATCTGTTACTTTTCCAGGCAAAGACTTATTTGATTTCTACTTTGCCTCATATTATGCAGACTAAAGAAAACAACTTTTTCAGGAAGTTTGAGTGTTCACATTTGTGTTACTTCAGGGCAATTGCTGTATCTCAGCTGTACCCCCACCATCTATTTTCCTAATAAATACCTTGGAATCATTTTGAGAAATCTACTGAGGATCAATTTGAACCAAAGCTGCAGATGTGCTGAGAGCAGGTCTTGATCAGACTGAGGGAATCTGCAAGCCAGGGAATGTTAAAAATCAAAGAGGGACATGTTTATGTCACAAGTTTGGTCACAGCTGTCATTGCTCTCATCTCCTTGCTGCCTGTGTTCCAAGGACCAGCAGTGTCCATCATTCCTGTAATCCCTCAAATCAGTGTGGTCACTTATGTGCTTAATATGATGAACTCATTTGTCACTGATTTTCCACAGTTATATACTTATGCAAAGAAAGGGGAGGACTTTTCCAGCGTGTGTAGCCACAGGAATCTGTAGTTTCCATAAATTCCTACATTTTAATTTTCTTACAGTCCCTGGTACCATCGCTCAGTTCCAAACAGGCTGACAAAGGCAGTGAGACTGGTTAGGGAGCTTTCATTAGATTTGCTTCATATTCAAAGGCACCATCTCTCTGTGTCCTTAGAAACTGTTTATGGGGGACAACATCTTCCAGGACCGTGAAGACATGACTGAATACTTCTGTGCAGGAAGGATTGCATGGGGGCCATGCTTTCACACATCCATGCACACCAACCCTCTGGCCACACAAGAAATGATGGAGAGTGAGGCAGAGTAAAATAACATCATCATAATCTCAATTCTGTGCTGAGCTGCAATAGTAAAATGAGAATGAATGGGTTAATTATGACGTACTTTCTCAGGATTCCCTGAATATAAAGGTGTTATTTCCCTATGTGATAGTAATGCTACTTTGATTTTTATGCAGTTAAGTCATAAATAATTGTAGAATAGTGGTTATTTTAGTCTAGTATAGAGCCACAATTTACTACAGCTACAGTGAATGAAGTATGTCCATTAGACTTGGTACATTAGGTCTGGAAGCAGAATTGCTGGCCTGGCACCCTGTGCCACTTTCCAGTTCACTCTCCATTATACCAAAAATTAGGATTGACCTACACAAACAAAGCTTCTTGCCCTAAATGCAGCAGAGTTCAACCACTGAGGCAGTGAGGCCAATCAGCTCTCAGTGCAGTTTATAGCAGAGAAGGGCTGTTGGTATAAATGTCTACACATAGGATGGAATAGCAAATGCAAACTTTCAAGTCAAATCCGAGTAATAAATTAACATGTGACATGTTCCTTATATACATGAATACAGGTATACACATGCAAGTATCTGTATTCTTGTTAAATCCTTGTTTTATAGATGTATATGCACACTTGTCTTGTTCAAAATGTCTCAAAAGCTGTTTTTATTGTCGCAATGAAACAGTAGGACTCCTTTGTGAGCTATTTGTCTGCAAAACTACTGTAAACTTCTTTTGAGTAGGCTGTCTCCACTCAGGAGAGTTAAATCAGTAGAACTTCGATGAGATTAGAAGACCACTGATATCTAATTAATGTGGAAATAATAGCTGTAATGGTTGCATTTCTCTACGAAGCATGTACTGAAAAAACAGTTACACGATTTAGTGAGCATTAAAGCAGTTTGATATGCAAATGGAGGTATGGACTACTTCATGATGCTGGATTGTTTAAACATTTGTTTATTAAGCTGAGAAAACTGGAAATGTCAACAAATGGGAACCAAAAGCAGTGCCTTTTATCAACAGAGACTTTCTTCAACGTTTTTACTGTACCTCTTTTAGAGTCAGTAGGCTCTAATGACAAGAGTAACAGCAATGCTAAATGTGAGGGTACTGCTGGGAGTAAAGTGTGAAAGAGTTGTTCCTGCACCTCACACATTCTGCAGCTTTGCCTCCAGTAGGAATAAAAGGGAACTGTTGTAGTGCTCTCCAGATTACCCCTGAGCTCTTATCTTTTTCCTGTTAAAGGGTCATGGAAACAACTTAAATTGTCTTTATCCATTTAATGTAGATTCAATTAACTCAGGTTAATGACTATGGGATGGAGCTCAGGGAGTGTAGAGCTGCTCTCAGTGTTCAACCCAGCTTGTCCTGTGACATAAGCTGCACTTTTGGGTGGAGAAAAAGGTTAAAGACAATGTGTTGCCAAGACATGACCGAACAGAGTCTACAGGGAAGTGTAATCCTTACCTCTCAGGCATGTTCAAAGCTTATGGCTGCATCCAAGTACAGAAGTGCAACACAGAGTTGACCAAATCCTGTACAAAACCCCTGCATCTTATCTGTTTGCTAAACCTTTACTCTTAAACTTGGTACAGCCAACACAAAATCTTTGGTAGTAGTATGTTGTGACTTGTTAAGAATCAGATGAATATTTTGCCTGGGATCTTCTTCTTTCCTACATTAATATATCATATGGAATAATTTTGAATATTGAATAATTTTGCTTCAGGAACTGTGTAAAATTGCAATTTTCCCCCAGGGAATATGGCAACTTATGTAGTTTCATGATATTTAATGGCATATGCTTTTGAAATCTTACTTGGAAGATTTAAACAGGATTGCTGAGAAGAGCACTTTGCTAACTCTTCCGTTTTTCATTTTCATTCACAGGATTTCTGAGCACTGGGGATCAAGCAGCAAAGGGCAACTATGGCCTCCTTGATCTAATTCAAGCTTTGCGATGGACTAGTGAAAATATTGGGTTCTTTGGTGGTGACCCACTAAGAATAACTGTTTTTGGATCTGGTGCAGGAGGTTCATGCGTCAATCTGTTGACTTTATCCCATTATTCTGAAGGTAACCGTTGGAGCAATTCAACCAAAGGTATTATGCAGGTTGCAAATTTTGACAATTTTGGTGTCTGCATGCCACCACCATTAGTACTATGTGATGTTCTGTATATTCTCTTTGTTTCTATGAACTGTTGAGTTCAGCTCAATATTAGGAAAACTTTTTTAAAGGCTGTACAAGCCTCCTTCTCCCTCAGCTCTTCTGTGCATGTTTAAATTTTGGGTCACTTTCTTCTTTTTTCCTATGGAGCTTTGTAGAAGCACTTTATAGCAGACTTTTGAACAGCATTTTCTTGGTGCATAGTTTTTGTATCTTTTCTTCCCTACCTAAGGGTGTCCTTTTTGGAAAACCAGTCAGTCATGCTCACAGTAGATGAGGTCGTCTTTGTTCAGGCAGTTGTGAAAAGCGTGTTTAGTTTCTCCTGAGGAGCAGAATTTAAAGAAAACTAAAATGACACAGTTTCTCTTTTCAGGCTAACAGCTGAAATGCTTAAAACTATTATTTTGTGTGAAGGAAACAACTACCTAGTTCAGAAATCTTTTGTCTGAAACTGCATGCACTTCACTTCCCGTCATCTAATAAAAGAATGGTTGAATGTTTTGCATGCATGATCCAAAATTGTCAAAGCATCCAAGTTGCAAATGGATTTTCTCTATATGTTTTTTCCTATTCCATAACTAACACCTTTTCTCTCTGGCTGAGGCAGACAGCAGGAAATTAAAAACATGATGTTTGAGGCACCCAATTTTTTTTCTATGGTTTTTGCACCATAGTTTCACAGTTTCTCTCATTTGCATGGCTCTTGCTTATTGATCACATTACTTTTGTCTCACTGTTTTCACATATTTTTATCTGTATTTTTTAGTTTACCAGGAACATCACACTGTGCCCTGTGAATATAATCCTCCCCTAATTTCTATTGCTATATCTCCATGGGGGACTAATTGGCCAGTCATAAAAACATACTTTTGCTGACATTGAAAGAGCTGCATTTACCCCAAGTCATGGTGCAGAGCCCACTGAGGTCAACAGAAGTGACAGATTCTTTAGATCATTCTGATATGCTATTTTAAATGAGAGAAAAATATAACTTCTACAAGAAAAGTCAAGTGGAAAATAAGACTGTGGTCTGAATTTTAGTCTATTTCCACAATTCTATTTTTAATGTAATCTTTTTTTTTCTTCCATAACTGCTCTTAAATAGGAGATATTTATGAGCTGGCCTATAAGAACAAGACGTAAGCATTACCTCATTGCACTATAACCTAAGGCTCACACTGCACCATCTTCTTTCATCACAACTCTCAAACCCAACTTTGCCATCAAGGATTTAGCTTCAGGTGGAATGAGGAGACCTGGTTTATCCTCCCCAAACTCTTATGGGATGATAATATTGATCTTCTCAATGCAACATGGCATTAACGCAAACTCCCACATTTACAACATCTAGACAGTCGTGTTGCCTCTTCCAATCTTGTGTTCCCAAGACACAGCCAGAATTCTGATAGCAGCAAAATTTGTTTGGAGAAACTGCTGCAGTAAATTGCCAGCAGAACAGACCAAATCATTTGGGAGGGGAACTGAAGAAGGCTCAATAAAGATTTCAAGGATTTCTTTTATAAGAAAGCAAACCCATGCTTTGTTCAAACTTGGATTAAACAGAACAATGTGCCACAATCCCATGTATGTTATGTTTCCTTCAGAGGTGGTTAGACCTGCCATTAAAAAAAAAAAAAAGAAAAGAAAAAAAAATTGGTCAGTTTCAAAAAGAAAAGTTATTTCAAGTATTTTAACATTTTTCCAATATTTTAACATTTCCAAAATCCCATTTATTTCACTTTATTTTTTTAACATTCACATTTGAAAGGAGAAGGACTTTTTACAATAGCATTCAGTGACAGGATAAGGGGTGAATTGCTTCATACTCACAGAGGGCACACTTAGATTGGATATTAGGAAGAAACTCTTCCCTGTGAGGGTGGTGAGGCCGTGGCACAGAGAAACTGCCCCATCCATGCAAGTGTTCAAGGCCAGGTTGGACTGGGCTTGGAGCAAACTGGGATAGTGGAAGGGGTCTCTGCCCATGGCAGAGCTCTAGAATGAGTTTGTTTTTATGGTCCCTTCCAGCCCAAACAGTTCTATGATTATCAACCAGCCGATTTCATAAGCTGTAGATTCAGATGCTCACTTTTCTCCTGTCATTTCCCTTTGTCAGATTCTCTTGGCAGCTGAGAGGAGGAATTCAGCCTATTTCAAGATGGACCGTTTGTGGCCGCCCACCTGCAAGTGGGCACAAAGAACAGCACCCATCTTTAGGAAGTGTCTGAAAATACAGATGAATATATGCAAATTACTATTATTATTTATTTTGGTGATGCTTTGAATGGGAGTCACAAAGCACTGTGGTCCATTGAACATTTAAATCTTCTTTCCCTCAATCTGAAGCCCATAAGCAATAATAATCATACACATTATCAGATAAAAATGTAGTTCTCCATCTTGTGAGGTACAAACTTCTTCCAGGAATTATGCAACAGAATGGGAATAATTTTTCATAGCATTGTTCATTTTTCACTACATGGTTTGAGTGGAGGAATATTTCTCTAAGCATTCTTCAGCAGAAGGAGGGATGTTCAGCTTCCTTTTCTCAGAAAGTTTTATGACCAGAGGACTTGACCACTTTTACTTAATCCAGTATTTGATGTTTATGTAGCACTTAGCGAGCCATAGTGTTTATATCAGCATTTTCTTATACTTAGCTTACAATTTCTGTCCTTGTTCAGGCATATTTAATAAAGGAATAAAATAGATTTACAAAATATGCAAAAAACCCACACACGTTATGAAGTGTCATGAAACACATCTTTTTGAAAATTCAGCTTTGTCATTTAGTTACATTTATTACAATGCCTGGATCCTCTGTGGTAATTCCACTGACTTTGAGCAGATTTATGCTAGCTCAATATCTGACCTTATAAACATGCAAATATATTTTTAGCTGTTTTATAGCTCAAGTTCATTCTTATTTTTACTCATCTCATGCAAGGAAATAATATCTTGGATATGACTTCTCATAAATTTAAGGAGAGGCTTAAGTTTACATATTTCAGTCTCTACACCTATCTTATTTTAATACTTTGGGATTTGGATCTAATGCAATCCAGAATGATTTTAAAATTCCTCAGGAGCTTGTCAAATGTTTCCTGCCAGCAAGAGATTCCAGCTAACTTGTGAGTGTACAGGGTCTGGTGCTGTAAAAGCATGTCTCTGATTTGATTTAGAGGCTATGGAAGATTTCTATCAATAGGAATATGTTACTTATCAAAGTAAAAGCCATCTTGTGCATTATTGGAATAAATTTCTGTGGAAAGCTGAGATCTTGACTCCAGCTTCTTTAGTGGGAGTCTCCAGCTATTTGTCAAGCATCGGACCAAAGCAGCATTCTTACGGAAATGCAGTGAGCGGGGCCAGATGTCACTTCCAGTCTCCCAGTAACCCTCCCAGCAGCAGCGGAATGCCTCCAAGTGCCTGTCAGCATAACTAAAACCAAATATTGATCCGTATATCTTTAGTAAGTGTAACTTTTGGATGCTGTAGACCATTTCGTGTTACCCATAGTGCACTATAGGCGGCAGGATCCAGTATAATTTCCAGTAATTAGTGCAAAAGATGTGCTACTGAAATGAACTTTCATGACCAACCCAACCCAACCCAACCCAACCAAGCAAGCAAAAAAAACCGCAGAAATGTCACAGTTAGCTAAACATAGTCTAAGTTCCTCAGCATTATTTTGCACAAGGTTCAGACTCATAATCTCTTTTAGAGACCAAATTACCCTCCACGAATGGAATGGGAAAAGAGAAACACCCAACACAAAGGGAGCAAAAGAAGTGTGTGCAATAAGAGCACAGTTTTGATTGCATTAAAGTCAATAACAAAAAAAATCAGTGAGTCATTGACTACCAGGTGTGAGGCTTTCATCCATGATACCTTTTAAAAATGCTTACAGAAGGGAGAACAAAAAAGAAAACATCAATTTTAACATATTTTGTTATTTCTGTGGGTAGAATTCCTAGTCCAGAGTGCTAGTTAAATCAGCACAAATTCAAATTAATTGCGCTGAAGTCTTTGGGATTTGCTGCAAGTTTCTATGCAGTGCTGGATCATTCTCTCTCCCTTAAATGAATACCTCAACATATGTTTAAATCTCCAAATTACAAAGCTTAATAGTGTAAAATATATCAGTTCCCTTTTTATGTAAGTGTGATAAATATAAACCTGCATTTAAAAAGCTCCTTACAAGAAAGGATTTTGACTTAGACACATAAATTTAATATCTGCCTGGTACCTTCTCATCTGTTCCTCAGAACATAAACTTTTGAAATTATAGACAATGCAAAAGCATTGAACCTCTCAAAGCAGGTTTAATCCCAAACAAAACGTAAAGAAGTGTATTAGGTTTATTTAACACATTGTTGTATGCATGCAACTTCAACCCATTTCAGAGACTTTGTGGCTTTTCCTCCCACCTATAAATTGCTTTAATTTTAGGAATTTCTTTCAAGCTGATAGTGTTATCCTACATAAGGTAAAGCCACTTTTTGTTCTTCCTGAGTTTCTTTTGAAAATCTGTTCCTCAGCTGGACTATGTTGAGGTAGAATCATTTGCTGCAGCACATATTGCATTTATTTTGTGCACATTACCTATAGATACAATGGCAGTCAGATTTCATGTATTTAAGTACTCTTAAGATTCAGGTATCTCTTCTGTTAAAGTTTTCTATTGTTTCAAAGAACTCCTTTGAATCTTTCAAGTGTGTGGCTGTTTCAAGGTCACTTCAGTAGTTTTCAAATATTTCTCCCCACAGGACTTTTTCAAAGAGCAATAGCTCAAAGTGGAACAGCTCTCTCCAGCTGGGCAGTTAGTTTTCAGCCTGCAAAGTATGCCAGGATGTTGGCCACAAAAGTGGGTTGCAACATGTCAGACACTGTAGAACTGGTAGAATGTCTACAGAAGAAGCCTTACAGAGAACTTGTCGACCAGGACATTCAACCAGCAAGATACCATATAGCCTTTGGACCAGTAATCGATGGCGATGTGATACCAGATGATCCTCAGATATTGATGGAACAAGGAGAATTCCTCAACTATGACATCATGTTGGGAGTTAACCAAGGGGAAGGGTTAAAATTTGTTGAAAACATTGTGGATAGTGAAGATGGCATATCAGCTAGTGATTTTGACTTCGCAGTTTCTAACTTTGTCGATAACTTATACGGATACCCAGAAGGCAAAGATATATTGAGGGAAACCATTAAATTTATGTACACAGACTGGGCAGATCGCCACAATCCCGAGACCAGAAGGAAAACACTGCTGGCTTTGTTTACTGATCACCAGTGGGTTGCACCAGCAGTGGCTACAGCAGATCTTCACTCAAATTTTGGATCACCTACATATTTCTATGCCTTCTACCATCACTGCCAAACAGATCAGGTACCTGCATGGGCAGATGCAGCCCATGGAGATGAGGTTCCTTACGTACTAGGAATCCCTATGATTGGTCCTACTGAATTATTTCCTTGTAATTTCTCCAAAAATGATGTCATGCTAAGTGCAGTGGTGATGACCTACTGGACAAACTTTGCAAAAACTGGGTGAGTACCAGAGAATGAATGGTCTTGTATGCAAGCTCAAGATGGAATGGTGCAGTGCTTTCCATTGCTTTTTTCCATTGGGAATGCCTCTGTACTTGTAGGATGAATAAGGGATTAAGAATTTGGTTGGATATTTATGTTTATTGTCGTGTCCCTCAGCTCACTATCATATTCTAGCAAAAAAAAAAAAGGAAAAATATCTTTGCGGACATTCTGCATGAAGGAATTTATAAACATACAGAAATATAATTATGGGAACCCCAGAAAAGTGTAAAACTAAGCATTTAACATGTGTAGAGTTAAAATAGTTACATTAGTAACTGACTTTACCCCAATGCTGACATTTTCATCCCTTTAGACAGAAAATGACATAAATATTGCATCAAATACAATACAGTTTATTTTAATAGCACAGTTTGTCTTAAATTGAGATTTCTGACCATAAAATATGTGACTTTAAACTTGGAAAGTGTTGCCTTTTTCATTCATTCCTCTTTCACTGGAAGCTCAAAAGAATATATCACCTTAAACCATTGCTATTGTTGAATTTGTGTTGCACTGAGTTTTGCTCTGCCATGATCTTCCCCCTCTGGAAGGCCACAGATGCTGCATGTGAATGGAAATGCTGAGCTTTATGAGCTTTATGTTGATAAAAGAGAAAAGCAAAGCTTAAGGTCCTCTCACACTTGTCTCTCAAGGACTTTTGTCCACATCACCACACTGGTGGCACTGTCCTTAGCAGCACAAGATTTCAGTGTGAGAGAGCCACTGACATTTTGAGGAATTCGGGGAGTCACAGAAGTCCAAATAGAAGGAGGGTTCATTTGCATAATGCTGTTTCTAATCAAGATTATTAAGGCCTCTAATTTTAGGAAATAGCACTCTGCTCTGTCCACAGGCAGACTTAAACATTTAGTATAAAATCGTAATTATGTTAATTTTATAATTCCGTTTGAAATTCTTTGTAACATTGGAGATATCTCTTTTTTTTTAGTGACCCCAATCAACCAGTGCCGCAAGACACAAAATTCATCCATACAAAGCCAAATCGTTTTGAAGAAGTAGCATGGACCAGATATTCTCAGAAAGACCAACTCTATCTTCACATTGGATTAAAACCACGAGTTAAAGAACACTATAGGGCCAATAAAGTGAACCTTTGGTTGGAACTGGTACCTCATCTGCACAATCTTAACGACATTTCACAGTATACCTCTACCACAACTAAAGTGCCATCGACTGATAATACTTTCAGACCAACAAGGAAAAATTCTGTTTCAGTTACTTCAGCCTTTCCTACAGCCAAACAAGACGATCCCAAACAACAGCCAAGCCCATTTTCAGTGGATCAAAGGGACTATTCAACAGAATTGAGTGTCACTATTGCGGTTGGCGCATCTTTGCTGTTCCTGAACATTTTGGCCTTTGCAGCGTTGTACTACAAAAAGGACAAGCGGAGACACGACGTCCACAGGAGATGTAGCCCACAACGTACGACTACCAATGATCTTACCCATGCACAAGAAGAGGAGATAATGTCCCTCCAAATGAAGCACACTGACTTGGATCATGAATGTGAGTCCATCCATCCACATGAGGTGGTTCTTAGGACCGCCTGTCCCCCAGACTACACGCTAGCTATGAGAAGGTCTCCTGATGATATTCCCTTAATGACACCCAACACCATCACAATGATCCCCAACACTATACCAGGGATTCAACCCCTCCACACATTCAACACATTTACCGGAGGACAGAACAATACTCTGCCCCATCCTCATCCCCACCCCCATTCACATTCAACAACCAGGGTATAGCCAGACAAGACGAAACAAACTTTATTTTTTGATGGATTACAGTAGGTGATGTTACTGAAGATTACTTGGCTTTCAACCTACAAGACTCTTACTATTTAAATATGGAGGAATATTATGTGAATATACATATCAAGAACTTTTGGGGTTTTGGAAAAAATGAATTGTACATATATCAAATGAACTTAAGAAACAAACAAAAGAAAAGACAAAAACAAAAAACCCAACTGTTTGCAATTGCTTGAAGCAGTTGTCCTGAATGATACTTTTTCATTCACATTCAAGTATTAATTTTTTGAAGATTTAAGTTACATAATGGAATTAGGCATGTGCAACACAAACGGGAAAGAACTTTGACTGAAAATTTTAAAAACCTATAAATATGCACAAGGGACACACTAATGGAATGTCAGATAATTTTCACCAATTTTTATTTGGACCTGTTTTCTTGTGTAGACCATATTTACATATTTGAATAAGTACACAAAGCACCAATGCTGTTAAGGCCTTAGAAAGGGGCTCATGCTGAAATCTGCCAGTCAAAGAAGTTTTACAGCCTGGCAGGTACAACATTATCACATAAGTGCTGTCAGTATAAAAGTTGTGGGAATAAAGGAAACTGGATATTTTTAGCACGATGTGCATGATAATTTATATGCTTGGTGGCTGTGCTGCTGATTAAGCCGTAATTAAAATTCTTCTCATCCCATTGGAGTTTTTAATAGAAGCTTTCTCCATCAATTGGCACAACCTAAAGAAGTTTTTTAAAGGGGCAAAAGTAATTACAGTAAAATATTTCATGCTAGATTCAGAAAGAGAAGGAATTGCAACAGTTCTTAAAGGTATTTATGGCACTCTAGGTGGACCCTCACTGATATGAACCCCAGACAAAAAAAAAATGTGTGTTATTAGTGTTGTTTTTTCCTTTTGACCTAAATAATTTCTAACTTTAAAATAACTATAACTTTAATGGAATCTCATTTGTTGAGGGATTTATAATTTGCTATGATTTAGTTAAGATATATTTAGTTCAAATTGATAAAGTGTGTCCGAAAATTTAAATGCAAAGACATTTTGCCGTATAAAAATGCCCCGATATTACAGCTCTGGTTACACCTTTTAGTTTATTGTTTCAACTCATGTTGCATGTTACAAAGTTTAATTGCAATACTTTAAAATAATGTTAATTCCCTTTTTGCTATACATTAGCTTTGCCATTCCAATGAATTCTTTAGACCAGATGGCAAGAGTGTAGAAACAGAGGGTAGGTAAGAATGGGGAGAGAGCCAATAACTGGAAATTTAAAAATCTGAATACTACTTATGTTTGTGTGATTTGAAGTGAATGTTCTAAAATCACAAGAAATTTTTCATTCCCCTTTTGCTTTCCAGTAATTCTATACCACGGTCCTTTCAAAATGTTTGTATATGTAATCAGATGTACATTTATATAAAAGAAATAATTGAGATGGACTTAAGAGCACATCCCTGATAAATACTTTCTCTCTTACCTGTACTATATTTCTATTAGACTAAAATTATGTGATTTTTTTTTTTACATTTTTTCAAATTACTAGCAATTTTGATAGTTTGTAAGATAATGCGAAGAACTTTCTCTGACAAACTAACTGCAGTAACAGAAACATTTCTTTTCAGTTACTCTTTTTCAAGAATGAAAGCTTATTACACACAAAAATTGTATACTACTTGATGGAAAATTACTTTGTATTTCTTGGCCATATTACTGGTCACTGAGTGAAATAAAGATAATCTGGATAACGAATATTATTCCAATGTTAAGAGACCTGATCTTTGCTCATTAAAGAGCTAAAATGTTTATTGCTGTTTTGTCATTTTTTTAATGAAGTAATGGTAATTGTCTCAAATAAAGAGTAATATCTTAAGACCAGTCTGGTTCTTGAAGACATGAAAATGCCTTCTACAACTACTACAACTGCATGTTTATTGGGCAGCCCCACCTTCAACCATTTCTTACAGAAATATTGATATTGTGACTGTATGGTGTCAGAGTAGGATGGGTAAATCTCCTCTAGATTTCAGGAATGACTTAAAAATGCAACATTGACACCAAAAAAAAGAGCTAAGGAACAGGCTTAATTTAAATAAATCTGCAGTATTTTATGATAGGGGAAAAAAATCACCTGGGTTTTATTTAGGTGATTGAACCTTTATAACAGATTCCTGGGAAGTTCAAAGTATGTTTGCTATGTTGAGCACAGACATTAAAAACGAGGCTGAAACCAACATAAAGTACTGCAATTCCAGCTATTTTATTTACCAATCTAAAAAAAGAAAAGAAAAAATAAAGGAAAGAAAAGCAAACAGAAAGCCATGTATTTAATTAGTGGTTGTTACAGTCCCCATTTTTAAATTAAGGTCCTTTTGTAGAAGCATAAATAATAGTCTTCAAAATCCAGGGTGGTCTGTGTGCAATTTCTGCCTGATGTGGTTGTGCTTTTAGACTGTGACCTGCCAATGTAAACCAATAAAAAGAATTGTCTGCCATCTGATAATTATTGTTTAATAAGAAGATTGTATTTTGCTATGTTGATAAAACAAAACAAAAAAATACAAAAACATTGATGGCCATAAAACAAGATATTAATGAAATATGATTTTATGTGCTTTTCTTAACTTTATCAAAACCAAAATAACTTTCTACTATAGTTTATTTGTGGCCATATATCTATATATCTCTCTATATACAGTATCTGGTAATTGTTTACTTTTATTAGTTACAAAATAAATGATTTAGGTAAACCAAGCATGACACTACACTTTATTTCTGTCAGCCAAGAGTATTCAAAATGTGAAAGATGAAAGCAACAACACAAACTTTGTCACTCCTGTTTGGGGAAAAAAAAAAAAAAGAAAAAGAAGTCCATTCCTGTGATGCAGATACTGTGAATGATATTTTAGTGGCAACTTTATAATGACATTACAGCAGCTGCCTTTCCAAAAGTAAGATGGTGTCCCACACTTTAATACAAGGTTAAGAAAGATCAAGAAATGTTCTAAAGCTGAAATGAAAATATAGGAATTAATTTTGGAGTATCTTAATTATGCCTCATGGAATATAAGTTTATATTTATTTGTTAGATTTGTTTTCCATGGTAGCCTATAAGAAAGCAAAACTGAGTGTGATATTTAATTTCTTGTATCATCCTTAGACCAGATTTCCAATAAAATTAGGGTATCAGTCTTTGGAAGTTCAGTAAAAAATATGAAAAAATCTGCATTTATTGCTTTCACACTTTTGTAAATATGTTTGCAGACCTTTTTAAGAAAATGTATTCTACCATTTTGAGAAAAAAAAATAACAATGGAATCATTGTCTCATTTATCTATTAAAATTCCAGGCAATATAATGTGCTGTGCTGACATTTCTAGGAGAAATAAAACCGATAAAAACACATTTCTCTCCATGGTATCTCAGTTGGTTATCCCTGGTACTCACCACACATGGAAGGCTTGGAAGGCTTGGATGAACTTCCTGAATACAATTTCCCACTGGAAAATGTAGCAGTAGTTCTTTTTATGGGTACTAAACATGGATTCCTATGTCTTTTAATTATTGGATATTTTTGTTACTCAAACAGCCTGAAAACCAGATGAACAGAGGTCTAGCAAATAAACATGTTACAGCTTTCAAGACGCCACTGCACAGGCGATGCTGGAATTTCTGTTGCAGCTTCACTGGGAGATGAAACAGTTGACTTCACAGGAAGCTGTCAAACACCATGGCATTCCTTTGGTGTTTGTAAGCTGGTTTTTTCCTGTGATGTTAGTTTAAAATATTGGCCTATCCCCTCCCTTTTATTTTCTCTAGTAACAAACAGTTACAGATTGTCACTTTCTAATGTAAGTGAACATTAGATAATTTAATCATTATTGTGAAAAATGTACTCCCAAATAAATTAGATTAATGGGAAATTCCCTGTAGAGGTTCTGTTATTTTTCATTCAAAGCTCTTGTCAAAATATCTGTTGCAACAGTTCAGGTTTTGGGTTGTTTTTTTTCAGTCTGCAAGCTAAGGGACTTTCTCCAAATAATATTAGAAATCTCTTTTTCTATTTGAAATAATAACACTATAAGATTAAGATGTCCTCCTGAGACCTCCAAATAAATATGAACAATTTGAAACACGGCAGATGGGTTTCACTCTAAACATTCTAATGTGATATCATTCTGGCACATAAATACATTTGTATGCAGACTAGAAAGCAGCAGCATTTGATAAGGTGTTCAAAAGAACTACGGAGCAGAATCGATGAGTTCATCACCAGCCATGCACAAAGTCCCTTCTCTCTTATAGTTCTGTTAATGCTATTGTATAATTAATTTCTTATTTACAGGTTCAGTAAAATCCTAACTTTGGGAAATGGTTAGAACAAGGTAATGAACTTTATCTGGTGGAAAATGTTCAGGGAAAGAAACATATTGAGAGTCACCAAGGAGGTGTAGATTTTTATATGCAACCTGCCTTCATTCCTTTTTGTTGATGTTATCATTCTCAGTAACTCAGACACGTGGGAAAGTATTATTTCTGTAATAAGCTTTAGTTCTGAAAAGGAATTTAAGTAAATGGTGGATTAAAGCCTCTTCTGAGTTGTGTCCCTTGCTACTGGGATGAATGACAAACCGCATAGAACTGCAACAAATTGGTACAAGTAATTTTTATATAGTGTCTTGAAATTTGCTTTTTCATTTGAAGATAAAAGTACAGTCACAGCAGTAGAAGCCGTGTAAGTATTTGTTTGTCACAGAAAATGCCTTTTTGTATATATATATCTTTGTCTCCACATGCAAATCCACATGCACTACTCCAGCCAATAAAGCAGATTTCAAAAAATGTGACTAAACAGGGAATTTTACCTTTTTGCACCACTCAAAGGTGTGGAGGTAACACCTGTACATTTTGAATTCTCCACTGTTATTGACCAGATGCTCAAGTGATGACATTTTTTTTTAGCACCAGCTGAATTAGTATTTATTGTAGGACCTTTGAAATCAATGAAGCCCTGACAATTTACACCAGCTATTGATCTGCTTCCGGACCTTTAATGTTCATCATGGCTCATCTCACCATCCAATTTTGAATATCTTCTTATGCACAGGAACACCCACTCACAGAAATTATTACAAGTATAACTACCTGATTTATGAGCATTATCAGGCATTAAAATGTGCTTTAAAATATCCTTACACTTATTTTTGCGTAAGGCCAAAACTCAGAACAAAAAGAGTGTTCTATATATATCAAAAAATAAAAATCCATGGAAATTACACTGGTGCAAAGAATAGGTTTGCCCCGCAGTTGCAGCCTTAACATGCTGTAGTAAGTTTTATGTCAAAATCTTTATAAAAAGGAACATTCAGTTCTGTCTGATCCTCAAATCTATATGTTGACCTATATGTCAAAGACACAATGACACTTTACAGCAGTTGGAAGCCTGCTCTGTTCTGCTCCATTCTGGAAGGGAAGACATGCAATTGGACCACATGTTGCTACAAATTCAGGACAGAAATAGCTGGATTTTCTGTCATCTGAATTTCCCCCTCTCAATGTCAGCAATGCCAGGCACTCAGCATCTATGAGCTTAGCTTTATAATGATGCTATTTAGAAAAAAAAAAAGAAATGTGGAATTCTAAGTCTATAGGACTGGGCAATTCATATCCAGGTTTTTTTGCTTTACAGCTGTAAAGAGCACGTAACTCTTTTTCAAATGGAAGTTGATAACTCTGGCAACTAGAGGTGATAATACCAGAGCTCAATTAACAAGGGGTTCATAAAGACTGTATGAGCTGCCAGCATTTTGAATGCATTATTAAAATACAAAAAAAAAAGACAAATTTTTCATCTAGTGAGTTTGTTCAGCTACTGAGGAAGTTAATGAGAATTCTGCTATTGCCTTACTGAAAGAAGGATCAGTTCAGAAATCTGTGTGAAATCCTGTGAGGTCCATAGAAGAGTTAACCAGCCATCTCCATGGCTTCTATAAGTCTTTGGATGTTTCCAGACCTCCCTGAGTCATTTTATCCACCTGTATTTCTCCAAAGAGCAGTATATATGTTCAGGCATTCATGTTCAGTGGCTGAACACAGAGTAGATTCTTCCCCAAAAGACACATCCCTGTGACACTGTAAAATCAGCCAACACAACTTATTTTTCAGCAGTTCTTGCAAGCTTGGTCTCAGCACTTGGCTTTGGGCTGGAATTTGACTGTATCTCGTGGGTGTGAAGGATGGAAAAGGAAATCCAGGAATGCAAAGCAGTCATAGGCCAGACCTGGTGCAAAACACTTGCCTTTTTCCTGGAATAAAGTGAGGATTGGGGCAGGACTTTCTGGCAGTTTGGGAGGGTGAGATGTACAGCACACTTATTTTGTCCACTAATTTGTAGAAACAGCTTGAGCAGTCATTTTTATCAATTAAGAGTATATGAAAAGTTCTAAAAGTAATATAGGGTTGATTTGACACCACATGCATTTTCTGAAAAAGCCATGCAATATTTTAGTGATTGATGACTAAAAATATGGTCGCACAGTGGTTTTTTCTACTTTTCACAAGGTTACTCCTCTGTAGTGGTGATATTTGGCTGAACAGATGAATAAATTTTGCTCTTATTTGCACACAGGTAAGTCTAGAGTAATTTCATGAAAGTGGAAATGTGGACCTTCACTATGGCAAAAACATGCAAACCCAATTATTCTTGCTCAGCTAGAGGAGACTCTCTTGTTAAACCATGTGCTGATTTTTTGTTTAACGTTCATCAATTTGCCATAAATATATTTTTCTCTCCTCAGTTATTAACTGAATAAGTGTCCCTGCTCTCCTCAGAAGATGAAGATAACAGGAACCATTGGTTTCTTCTCATGAATCATGACCTTGGTGTCCAAGTTCAGAAAACGTAATAGAAGAAAAAAACCAACAAGCCACAGTTTGGGGTTTGGGAGTCTTTCCTTTTTTTAAAATTTTCTATAGGCATATGTGGGCATCTTGATTCTCTGGAGGCTGACCAGACCCCAGCAAAGGATACAACCTTAATTGCTGCAGCCAGGAACTTTATTGGGAATTGTCCTCTTTCCTTGTCCGGAGGAAAAGGCACAGTTAAGTTCATGAAAGGAACCTTTTCCTAAAAAACCACTTCTAACTGTAGCTCTGGGACCCACCAAGGAAGCGTGAAGACACTTCCAGATTCTGTGGTGTTTGACAGAAGAAGAAACATGTCAAATTTAATAAAATATTGGTAGTATTTGTTGTACTTTGACTGTGCTGTAAAACTGCATGTGAATCCCTCTTTGACTCATACTTGTCCTGGTTTCATTCTACAATTCAATTTAGGGATTTTATTCTAAAACTGGAAACATTTTGGTTTTACTAAGTTGTTTCAGTACGGACCATTGCTAGGTGCAGTTTGTTGTCTCTAATTCATTCATCTTTTACTCAAATATCATAATCCTTTCAGTTCTGATTTTCTTTTTTCTTAATTCCTCAAAGTTTTTGTTGGTGTTTTTAACAGTTTCTGTGATAAGTGCAATTTTGTTCTTCATGCCCTCTCACATCGTTGCTACTGTCTCACGCAAGTGTAAATTTTTGAAATAATGGAAATATCTGTTTTCTTCATTTTATCAGTTGTCTTTTTCGATCTGATGGAAATTTTGCTTTAACTTGTTTTTCTTGTAGTTGCATATCCGTCCTGTTTGGGTTGGGAATGAAAATCTAGTTACTCTGGTACCTCTGGGATGGCCAAGATCAGTTGCTTGTGGGTAGGTACAAGAACCCCTTCAGTCAATAAAGACAGGCCTGTGCCAGGAAGTTCACAGTCATAACTGAATTATCCTCACACGCATCCAAGATGGTAATTTTTCCCTTTGAAAGATGCCAGAGGAGCAATTTCACAGGCAAACAGCCAACCTTGGGCTAAGGCAAGCATGTGCCTCCAGAAATAAGCAGAGACTCATAAACTCTGCTGCTTGCTAGATTAAAAAGCTTAAAAATGAATATTTTCTAGCTCATGGCCATGCTTCAGACAAGTGTTGATGTATTTTTGTGGCTGTGCACACACTCAGACCTCTGTTCTGAAGTGAGGTTTCTGGTGGTGCCTCTCTCTGTGCTACAGCTGAGCTCCTGCTCGCTCCTTGCAGGAAACAGCCAAATTCCTGTTGGCTGCACCTGGGAAGGTCGAGCACCTCCCCTGGCAGAAGGGAATGAATTACAGATGGGCGGCAGCAAACTCAATTTTCTACCAGTTTACAACTTGAAACAGAGCTTTGCTTCCCTTCTTAAGGAGCAGAGGGAGGCTTGGTGGTTTGGCTATGATTGTGGGTGGTGTGTTTGCTGTAGATTTGTGCTGGATGTCAAAGATTATCAGACTGAAATTCTTCCTCCCTAAATTTAACCACCAGTATTGTATGCCTTGTGGAAGGAAGCAGACTCGACTTTACCTCGTTTACCAAGAGGAGGAATTTTAGTATTGGATAAATCACAGTCTACTGGTCATCCCTGTTGGGTAACAGGGAACCAAAAGTAGGTGAACAAATGTACTGTCCTTTCTGTCCTTCAGATACACTTAACTATGAAAGCCTGACACAAGAATTTATATATCTATATCTATCTTCTATTGATGATTGGTTTTTCTAGTCGCATAGATCAGAATGACAGCTTTTCATGCCTATTCTTTATTTTACTACCATAGTGCCTAGGGCTGAAGGAATAAGACCAGTAGTGATGAGAACTAAACAGCAAAGACTCTGAGGCAGCGTGAAGTAATGAAAAAATCCTCACTTAAAAAACTTTATAGTATAGAAACTTTACAATAATAAGTATAGCTAAGATTGCAGGAGGCTGCATATGGCTTCTGTAGCACAGAATGGATTTCAGAATGAATTCTGCCTCGGGATTGCTAGATGGGCTGGAGATATTCTTATTTCTTCAGTCTCTCTAAAAAGCTCCAAGGTTAGATAGATGGATCCAAGACAGATCAGGCACAGTGATGAGGTTTACAAGAATTGCCAGTTCCCCATTTCATTCTATGTGATAATACTTTGTAAGGGCTAAGTTTCATTAGGAGTGAATTAGCAAAGGGGAAATGCAGAACAGAGAAATGCTGTAGGGAAGAGAAAGCAGGGCAGAAGAGCTGGAGGGAAAACACCAGCCCAGAGGAGGGAATTTTGGAGATCAAATCACTACCACACATCCTGCCACACCAGCAGAAACAGAGGCTTCTTGTAGCACTCAGTGAGGCTGCCGTGTTTTGCCAGTTTGAGTCTTTGATCCAATGGGCTGATTCTTCTCCAAAGTTAGTGTGGGTTTAGATGCATTTAACACACAATAGCTGTACTTAAAAAAAAGAGACAAATGCCTGTTCTGGGGAAAGCAGTCCTTTTTTTTATTGTCAGACATCCCACTTTCTCCTAGTTTTGAGTGTGTTTGCAGGCTTCAAACCTTTGTCTAAGGATTTCAAGAGATGATAGGAACAGCAAGAATTCACATGTGAAAAGGATGAGAGTTGTTTTCAAAAACTGCCCCAAAGCACAAGGGGTTTTATTAGCTGTAACAGCATAATAAATTATTTCTGTCAGTTTAGCAGCCTCTAGTTACACTGTCACAGTGAGTGGCACTATTTTAACCTGTGTTGAGCATGAAGATGTACAATAGATGCATTGATGTCAAGCACTTGAAGAAGGGTTTACATGAGTATTTTTAGACTTCCGTGTGGTCTCTGACATTGATTTGACAAGCACTTAAGACCACAAGATTTATAAAAACATGCTTTAGAGCAATACTACGTATAAATCATTGTAAACCAACTTTACTGGAGAGAGAACCGATTGTCCTGTAAATCACTGGTGCTATTAAGAGAACTATGCAAAATATGATCACTTATGTCTTGAAGAGGAGCTACATGAGTGCCTTGGCTGCATTTGTTCAAACCTCTGAAGCTCATGCTGTGTGTGGCAATCAGATTAACTGAAAAACTAAAAACAAACAGAACAAAATAGACAAAACTGATAGCAATATTTGCCACATGCTGAGGTTAAAGAGGTGTAAATACTGACAGATATTGATGGCTTCATTGCTTATGAAGCTACTAAACATTATCCACTTAGAGGAGAGATCAATAGGAAAAGCATCAGCAAATGGGGACTGCCTGTGGTGCAATCACCACCAAGTGCACGTCCATCCTGTTGATCTGTAAGGCTTCTGTAAAACCACTTTCACAGATTAGAGGTCAAAGTGAGAAAATTATGAATTTCAGAAAACAGCTGTGAGCATTCATTGGACTCATTGACTCCAAGATCTTCAAAGAACTCTAATTTATACGAAGAAGTCGCCATCTAGTTAAGCTGGCTACCAGACACAGCTGACTTTGGCTTACAGTAGAGGTGTTTGGACTAAGGGTTGATGTGATTACATGTGGTTCACATCTGATCAGCAGAAAATAACCTCTTTTGATATTATGACCATTGTCTATTAGTCCCTACGTTCAGTCCTGCATTATATGTGGCGTTTTCTGAGGAGAAGAGGTAAGGACCTAGGGCAAAATGCTTATCTGCATATTAGCTTTGACTCTCATGAAACTAATGAAGAACTACTGGGAAATGGGATATGTCTTGTCTTTCATGTTTGACAACAGGAATTTCCTTGCTGGCATTCAGACAGTTTCTGCAATTAGATTTGCATTAATATCTACTCTCTTTTCTATGTTCATTCTTATAGGTATATGCTAGTGAAACAAGAAATCTTGATTGTTCTTGTTCAACTTTTGAGTTTAAAAATTTCTTTCCCCAGATGATTTTAGTGACACACAACTCCAGGATGTCATGAAGCTATTTCATGTTTACACTCTAAGCTGGCCATTGGAATACAACAGCACTGTACAAGCATTATGATGGGGTAAAACAACCTTTCAGCTTTGGACCATAAACATCAGTTTCTATTGCTCCTCAGGGTGTCTTGGCATTGCCAAAGTCTCATTGGAAAATCCAGGTTGTCAAAAGGCAGCAGTGGTGATGGAAAGCACCTCATTGTGCAGGTTGGTACAGATAAGTGGTCACAGCCTTCCACATGGAATTTCTAGGCATCAGACTGAAATGAAAGAGGAGGGAGCAACCAAAGAGCTTATTTCAGGTTTATATCACTGTCATGATGGTGTTGGATCTAGGTCCATGGTCTGGTGTGCTAAACAGAAAATTAAATTTTGGAAAACATCTTAAGGAAAAACAAGCAAACAGATTACGAGATTAAAATTTTTATCTGAACTGTTGGCTTGCTGATGACCTTGACTCACAGCAGGCCTGTTGCAGTTTTGCTGAATGTCTGGTGACAGTGGCCAGAGTATTCAGCTGTTTGTTTCCAGCCTAGAGCACACCTGCACCTCCTTCTTCAGTTTTATAATTTCTGTGGTCTGTGATCTGTCTGTAATCTGTCTGTAAGGTACTGAGCTTATTTTTTCCTGAATCAGATGACAGGGTCTGTGTCGCTACAGTCAGAGCCTGGTTGTGGGCAGCGAAAACTGATCAACTTGAAATTTGCAGACTGCAAACCTTTGACACCCCACATAGCAAGCTACATAGGACAGGCTGCATTCTTCCCATAAGGTGAAACTACTTGAAAGATGGGATCAACAATAGGTAGTTGCATTGAAGAACGAAAATTCTAATTAAAAATCAAAAGGAAAGAAGTGCTATAGTAATTGTACTGCTTATTTTTTTCCTCATTAAAAGAAATAAAAATCAAATTTCCTATTTTGTTTGCTCACGTTTAATAATATATAGAAAAAATTATTGCAAAATTATATTGCAATTGTTATTATGAATGAGCCAGTTTTATTTCATATGTCTTCAACAACAAAAAGGAAAGAAAAAATAGGATTCAACCATCCTGATCTGTAATCTCCACTGAGCATTTACCACATGTGAGCCTGAGAGGCCTACACACAAGATATATCCTTCAACATCTACAAGATCATTCAGCTGCAACGTGGACAAGCAGCAGCCTCAGAGCTGCTCTGAGTTAAACTGGCAGTGAGGCATCACGTTCCAAGAGCTGCAGTCTGCACTTTGGAGGTGCCTGTGAACTGGGCAGGAGTGGCAAAGGGACAGTGGGACTGACCTTTTCACCTCCATTCAGTGATCTGTGGAAGAAGAGGAGCAGAAAGGCACAGCCCCAGTTTGTTACTCCCAGCAACCCGTAACAACACGTTGTGCCCCATCAGACAAGAGTTAAAACCAGCAATTAAAAATCCTAACGTTTAATTTTAAAAAGTGGAGTCAGGCTGGAATAATCCAGAGCAGACAGCAGGGTCAACAGCAGGCAGGGTCTGTAAATTGACTCTGTCTGGTGTGAGCAAACTCACGTAACTGCCGATTAGGCAGGTCTTGTGATGTGCCTTTTGTGAAAACAAATTCAAGATGCTGCCTTCCTAAGCAGTACGGCTGATGATGGGTTGTTACTTAAAGGTCTGGGAAAGCCGCTTTCAGATCCTGAGCTTGTCAGAAAAGCCAGCAGGAGGGGGCAGGAGTAATGAAAACAAATGTACCCTGAGAACTGGACAGGTAACACCAGTGCAGGAGTCAACAGTGTGATGTGCCCTGAAACGTATCACAGGGAACTGTGTAAAGTCAAAGCTGACCCAGGACACCAAAACAGCTCCTGTGTGTTCATTGCTTGCTGTGCTTGGGTCCTGACAGGGCAAACAGTATCGGTTATGCTTTTCTTCCCCTGTGCAGAGTGGCACAGCTTTAAGATGCTTCCTATCCTTGGAGAAAGAGACTGCAAAGTGGCACTGACAGGTAGGGCTGGTTGGAAGGGGCAGTGGTGCTGCTATAGGGGTGGCTGTGCTGGGGGAGGCTGCAAAACATGGGCAAGTGTCAGCAGCAGCTGGAGCAGAGCTGATCATCAGCACAGACTGATGGTGGTGGCAGTTCCAGCTATTCCTGTAACCCCTAATGGTCGCAAAACATTTCCCTTTTATTCAGTATGAAGAAGGTTTTCAGACAGCACTTAATGATTCATTTCCCTTACAAATGAATGGCAGAAAACATCCTTTAATCAACAAAAGTCTCATTGCTGTTGATAACAGTTTTTTTCACAGGTGTTTAAAAAAAGTCTCATTTCCAGCTGTCGAATATGCACAATTCTCCAAATAGCTGAGAATTTGAAAGCTATTTTAGGATTTTTAGGTTTTAAAGAACTTTCTGACTGGGAGTATGAGACCACACTTACTAGCACTAGAAATAATTCTTATTGTTGGTATTTAATTCCTGGTAGTAGGTACTAATTTTACAACAAAACCCACACTAAGAATTGTAGGAAACTACTATAATTATTACTTGACTTGCTCTGCAAAAGACAGCTGCTGTAATTTTATATGCAGCTCCATCAGCAGCTGTTTTTCTAATGATCTTTGCAAGACCAGCCCTCCCAGCCTGATGCCTCCAAGAAATACAGAAGCATGGTGAAAAATGGCATTGATGTTTCACTAAGTCACATTCTTTCCTCTGAATCAGCATGAACAAAATGCATCGAAAGAGTGTTGGAGGTGCTGGGAGTCACCACCTTTAAATAAGGCTTAAAGCCAAAGCCTACCTTCATGTTCAGAATAAGAGACTCTGCAGTGCATAGCTGAGAAATAAGTGTATGTGATCAGAGACTTCAAGGAATCTATGAGAGACAGAGACATTTTGGGGAAGGACAGAGTAATTTTGGTTCTTTGCATTACATGCCAGTTGAATAAATGCTATTGGATATTTCTGCATTGCAGAAGCTCTAAACAGAATATTGGAGATCCCTTAAACAGGAGTCCTGTCATAGCACTGGACCTTCATTCAGGAGTTCTCTGCAATCCATATGATGCTGCTGCTCCAGTACAGTGCAGTGTAAGGCTCATACCCTTATAGCACTGCGCAAGGAAGTCCTGCTGCTGTCACCTTTGTTGTTAAGCCTCTAGCCAAGCTGTCACTCAAGGTGGTCTCAGTGTCTTGCTGTCAACAGCTGAACCCTAAAAATGTTCATATTCAGGTTTAGACAAGGAGGCATCACAAGCTGGAATTAGAGCTGCATCTCCCATTTGGCTTTGTTCTGATCCACCGCTGTTCTCACAGCACAGATAAAAATAAAATGACCTCTTTCCTTCTTTTGTTGCTGTCATGATTGTCATTCCCCAGCAGATGCCCCAACTTCCCACTGCGCCCCGCTGGCTCTGCTGCCCCTGTTGTCTCTCCCTCCAAAGAGTTTCTGAACAAGAAACATGTTTTTATGGAGCCTGGCAAAGCTTCAGAAGGGAAAAGGAAAAATCAATACTGCTTCAAAGCAAAGTCTTTGCTTCAGTGAATATGACATTTGCCCTTTCCTCACTAGTGGGAAAAACAACAAGGACACTTACACTGGCAATGGAAATAGAATGAACAACAACAGAGAGACCTTCCAGGTTTGACTTGTAAAGGGAAATAACTTTATAGTCATTGTCCCTATTTGGTGACATCAAAAGCAGGTGTAGGGTGTTAGGTGGTGCAGGCTGGGAATGAAGTGGAAAGTAACACAAAGTCGAGGAGAAGAGAAGGAATTTGGAACAAGAGATAATGGACCCTGCTGAAGAAAGAGGGAAGGAAAGACATGACACAAAGGTCAGGTCCATGGTGGCACAATCAAATCAGCTATGAAATGTCACCTGAAAAGGTGGGCCATAACAGTAAAAGGACCTTCCAGTAAGTTTTACACTATTTTGACAGCTTTGTAGCAATTGAAAATGGTGACAGAACCTCACACTTTGCTAATGAACAGCTTCTCAGTAGGGTTGAGCAGGTTAGAAATTTTCTAACAGAACCTGAAAATGCCAATTAAGGAAATTAATGTTCCTGCAAAATCAAAACAACTTTCAAAGATTCTCACGGCTAGTTTTGGAGGATTTACGAAAATGTAAACTAAATGTAAGCCTTGCAAGTCTGCTTCAATTATTTTACACATACAAATTTTCATTAATTTAATTGTTTCCTCTTGTTTCAAAACTATATGCTTGTTCCAAGTTCTTCATTTCATTCTGTTCTGACTATGCAACTTCTTAGCTAGCTTTCCAAGTTGTTTTGTTTTGATGTTTCCATTTCTGTTTCATTCTCCAGGTGCGGCTTTGTGGACCTCTTTCTTTTGGAATACCATGCATTGTTTCAGTAGACTTTGTGTAATTGTTTGAAAAGAGTCTTTTGTAAAGCAAGTATTTTCCTTATTTGAAGCTGTGCCTCCAGCTGCAGCTGCCACTGGCTTTGTTGTAGTTTCTGGCCTGAGCAGTGGCTAATTTGCAGCACCTACCTTCCCGTGCTGAGAGGGATCCTGGGTCAGCCGCTGTTGCTGTCATGCAGTGCAGCTTCATCCTCAAATGAATGTGAATCAAATGGCAGGAATTCTGAGGAGCACACTGCTAGGGCAGCAGGACAGTCATGTCCTCGTGCTCTGACCCCTGTACGTGTGCTGGGTGAGAGTTCTGCAGCTGCAAGAATCAATAAAAATATATTGATTTCTCCACACTGTCATAAAGTCTGTCTGCTCTTATCTCCAGTTTGCAAGCTGAAAAAGGAGACTGTAAAACTACAATTGTCTTAGACTTTTTCTCCTTTTTCTTCCTTTATTCCATGCTTGCACGGGAGACCAAGACCTGTTTCTGACAGAGCCACCTGGCCAGGGAGCTGTAGCCCCACTCCCTGTATCACAGCAGCCTACTCTGTTAACACCTGGGGTGGGGAAATAGCTACTTTTGAAGCTTTCTGAGTAAGGAGAAGTGCAGGGTGGGATTGTCCCAAAGGCAAAAGTTGAATGACTTCTCTGAGCTTAACTCACCCCTCTACATGCAAGCAATGGCAGTCAAGGAAATGTAAGGTGAGTGATGAGATCATTGCACCTCTGGATAGTCCAGATCCATATAAAGTTAATTTTTTGAGGTTATTTCAGCTATTCTTGATGTTTTCTGTTCTAGGCAAAAGGTAGGTAGCCCTCATTCATCTGAGGAACATGCAAATATCCTCCCTTGTTAAAATATGTCTCAGTGTTAAAAATTAAGCGGGTGAAGGGTAAAGCAATATTTTCAATAATATTTAATTTCACAGAAACTGCCACCTAAAGCCATACTGTTAAAAGGTGAGTGGGCAGGTGTCTACTTCTGGTGCTCACATTGACTAGTTAGGAAGCTTGGCTTCAGACTTTAGGGATGGATGGAGCTGTTGGGTTAAATCCCAAAGTCCCGATACAACACATGGAATGCAGTCTTGGAACAAACATATTGGAAGAGAGTTACCCAGAAGACAAAAACACCATCCCCCTACAAACTGCAGAATATACTTTGATGAGTTCCATTATTTCATCAGGTAGGTCAGCATTATCATTAAAAAATCATGTTGGAGTGTTAAAGAACACCAAAAATCATGACTAGAAACATCTTAAAGTACTTGAAGAGGTCAGTCATGGATGTCTTTCTGTGGAGAACAAGGATTTTGACACTCAGCTGTTCCCACTGAGAAAATCCTCAGCTGCACCAATTTTGATCAAAAGAAGTGCAGTATGGCAGGTAAAACTGTAATGGCTGGTAGATAAGTGTGAGCAGTGATCAAATGATCAACCATGTATCTGTTATTAGCTACACTGAAATCCATAGTAAAATTGTGTGTTATTGAAGGCGAGGTATTCGTGGCAAAAAGTAGCCACTGCCTTCTGCTCCATCAAAAGGGTGAGGCAGACCCACTGATAAACAAAACAACATGGTTTATCTGCCATCACACCATTTGTGCTTTCCCGTACACTCATGGCTTCAATAATTCACATAATTCATAGACTCACACTGTTGGGGCTGTTGCATACAGGATCTTGAGCCTTGCCCTCATGCATAGAGTATTATTAGTAGGGTCTGCAGCCAAGAACACACAGAAAGAGAGGAGAAAATTCCTCTATGGGTAGCTGGGAAGAGCAGTGGCAGGGTCTCCAGACAGGTGTCCTCTGTGGTCTCTCTCCTGTGCAGCAAAGGTGAGGATGAAGACTTTTTTGGCATGATTTTCCACTATTATATGGGGGGTTTTTTGATGGGATCAACTCAAACTCCCTTTAGGATGTTCTTTGTGGCATGATCAGAGCTGAGCATAGTAATTAGAAAAATTGTTGCATGCTGGTTGTCATCCATTTTTGGGTAATATTTCAGCATTTAAAATACTAATAGTGTTGAGTATACTAACGCTGCTCTGTTATGGGCTATGTTTCAGTTGTCTCCAGTGCAAACTAACATATATAAATTGAGGTATGAAAAGCCTGGAGGAAAGGGCTGATTTTCATACCAGTGGTAATGGCTTCCCATGAGAGGCTGCCCTATAACATTATTGGGGTTTGCAGGTGCAAGGCCATGGGAACAATAAACTAAGATGTGAGAACAACAACGGGAACGTGGTGCCTCTGCAGCTGGTGTGCATGATTCCAGAGCTGTTTGGTCTTACTGCTAAGGCTGAGGCACAGCATAACAGGCCAAATTCAGCTTTAGCATAAGCAAATGTGATGTTGTAGGCTCAATGTCTCATCTTCGCTTCATAGTCTTGCAATAAGGTATAAGAATGTAGCCTTTACATCAAAATATACATGCAAGCCAACCTACACTTTGGGGTTTGTTCTAGAATGTTGTTTATTCCAAGAATATAATACTTGCTGAGTAAACAGACATACATCTCTCCCCTCCCTGCAACATGGAGTTGGGGATGCTGTAGCCCACAGATCACAAAGTGAGTCATGCTGACATATAGAAGTATAGCCCAATCAAGTTGGTAAAACAACCCAGATTTGAGAGATGAAGGTCTCTAAATTAAGAGTGCTCTGCTGTTTACCCCCAGGCTGTTTAAGCTCATGACTGTCTGCTCCAGCACCACAGTTGCTATGGCAATTCATACAGACAAAACCAGTAACCTGTCAGGATCCAACCAGGTAAAAAATTAGGACTTAAATTATACTCAGAAATAAACAGGAAGCTGATATAGATGCCAAAGAATCGATATACTGTATTCTCGGTGTCTAATACCATTTCACAGGCAGGCAGCTGCATTCTCTGCAAGCTGCACATTCCCGATGCCTTTGAACACTCCCACTACACAGAGCATATTTGCAGCAACTCTGACTTGGGGAAAAACATAATCAAAAACTCTTGTGAAGAAACTGGGAAAAGACAACGAATGTCTAAGTAGATCCAGACACTGTCTACTTGGATGCCACTCTAAAAAAAAAAAATCAGATGAAGTCTTATTAAAAGATAGATGAGATGTTTTTCAGATTCTTTGACATGATGCTAAAACAGAACCTGAGCACCTGCAAATGACAAATCTCTAACAGCAGGGAGACAAGCATGTGGCTAGTACAGGATCTGTTGTATTTTAAAGAAGACAGGCTGGACCTTGTTTCCATTTAATTAGTGAATGTATCTGGTTCATGCTTCTAGTACTATAGCACCTTAAATTGCATAATATGCATCTTAGTAGAAATAAAATTAAAAACCAACAGAATTGTCACCACATGCTTTTATACAATTTCATATTCTCAGTTTTGTCATCTCCAGTAATGAATTCGGTGATCTGAATAAGGGATTTATCAACTGGAGACCACAGATTTAGCACACTGAAACTTTCTTATGTCACTCACAAACACTGTTATCGAGTGCAAAATATCCCCCCAAATAACAGATAAAGTATGTAGCTGAATGGGCATTTCTAAGAAGGATTTTCAGTATTCTCTTCCCCGCCCTGGAGGTGCAAGTGACTCAAAATGGGTGGCAGACAGATACTCCTTTCTTCCCTCCCCCACCAGAAAGTCAGCAGAGCTTCTAAATGGGCCAAACAGAAACACTGCAACCCTCACAAGGCTCTGGCATGAGAGATTTCCCTTTAATGGGCACTACCAAGGTGGAAACAGTCACCCATAGCAAAGTTGTGAGCATGGAAATCCATCACTGACTGTCACAATAGGGATCACAGAATCATTCGGATTGGACAAGGCCTTTAGGATCATCAAGTCCAACTGTTCCCCCAGCACTGCCAAGTCCACCACTAAACTTTGTCCCCAACTGCCACATCCCCATGTCTTTTCAATGCCTCCAGGGACTCACCTGGATGGTACCAAGAATTTGACAGAGCCAGTATTACTTTTAACATTGCTGAGCAGGATTGTAAGGAAGAAGGGTGTGGTAGTTTTAGCTTGGTACTGCAGCATTTCAGCTCTTGCCCTGCCTGCACATCCTCCTTCTTGGAGAGCTGCAGACACGTCAAGTAAATCAAAGGTATAAGAATTTACAGAACCCAAAGCAGCACTGGATTTTGGAATGACAACATGATTCTATATGGGATCTAATAAAAGCCAAAGGTTCCCTGAAGCCGCAGGCTATGAAGTGGAGTAGAGCAATGTGATTAAGAGAGAGTTAAGACGTATTAAACTTTGAAGAAAAAGGCATTCTTTAGTGACATGTTAATAGATCCCAGGAAAGATTTGTTAATGGACTAAAAATTGAGAAGTCCTTTGTAGGCAGCACCGAGAATAGTGATTTACTTTTTACTCAGTGCTGCCTACAAAGGACTTCTCAATTTTTAGTCCATTAACAAATCCGTAGGTGAGATTTACTTAGAACCTGGAGAAGGCAAGAGTGCTGGGTACACACACAGCTGCCTGGCTGGGGCTTGAAGGCTGGGACACAGGCACATGGGGCTGGTCCCAGCATGCTCCCAGCCCTGGTGCTGGACCACAGCTCTGCACAGCCACACCTGGTTTGGGTCTTTCTTCCCATCACACTCAACACATAAGTGAATAAAATGTTATGATTTGAGTCTATGAAGGTTGCTGGGGATGTGACAATTTCCTGAAGAGCTAAATAATGACTAATTTTCAATTAAAAGACACTGCAGCTGGGCAATAGCTAAAAATAAAATGCAATCTCATCAAAGTCTGAATCTTGTAAAGATATTGAGCCCAGTAAAAACCTTCAACTGGCTGGTATGAGATACTAAAATTTACACTGATAGCAACCCAAAAGCAATTGTAACAAGGGAGGAGAAAAAGGGCACTAAAATGTTTGTCTTGGCCTGATCTTTTTTTCTGTGATCTCCTTTCCAAGGTGACATATTGGAAGCAACAAAAATGACAATATTTTGGAGAACTCAGAAAGGCAGAAAGCACCAGAACAAGTAACAGTGTCTCCTCTCGATCCTGAAAGCCTAATTTATTCTTGCTGCATTATTATAAAAGGTATATATTTTGTGACATGCTGAAAGCAGTAGGGGACCTTGCCCTGTCTTATATCTTTGGCTTAAGTTGATTTTTAAATTGGATACTTCTGGGTTTCCACAATATTAAACAAAAACAGCAAAGGCAAATAAATCAAGGACCTTTCACCAAATCAGCTCATAATCTCCCCTCTGAGTGGCCAGCTTTGTGTTAGCTATCAAGTATTTTTAAAAACAACTTTTATCCTATGGCACCAAATTCCATAAATAAAATTTCTGTGATGATATATCTAAGAAATTAAAACCTCATGGTTGATATTTAGCTTCTCTATCCACGGTCTTAACTGCAGGCAATTTCTTTTCCTGTGGCCTTGTTCAGATGCACCACAGATTCTTGGATTTCCTGACATAAACTCTAATCTGCCTTTCATAGGCAATGAGAAAGTGGCATCAGGAACTTTGGATGTGGCTTCAGAGAGAACTGGATTGTCACTGGGATAATTGCACAGCTACTATTGTACCATCAAACACAACCTTTTTCTTCAAAAGAGGCAAACCTACATGTTTGATGAATGTGAGCAGTGATAATGATGACAAGAATGAATAAAAATAGCTGCCTAAAACCAGTTTGGGTTTTTTTTCCCAGCCTTGATGCCCAGAGGCATGCTAAGAATATGGCACCCAACTGATGCTTTAGCCACCCCTTGTGTGCTCAAGGTGTGGGTCAGTCCCAGTGAAGGGATCCTCTCCTGTCCAAGTGTTTCCCATTTGCAAGCCCCAACCAGGCTGAGCCCAGGTGGTGCAGGTCCTGTTAGGTAACAGCAGCCAGGAGGTTTGCATTTGGGAGAGGAGGAGGTGTTGGTTGTTTTTTTTTTTCATCCCATGAGCATTGGTGGTTGTAGCTGGGACAAGCCAGGGAGAAGGGAAGAGATGGGCAGATGGCAGAAGCTGCAGCTCTGGTGCCCTGATGTAGAGCTACAAAGCAAGTTTGGGGAGAAGGTTGAAAGGAGTGAGACACTCAGAATATTTTCAGTCTGGGAAGAGGATCCTTTCTCAGAGTGCAGGTGAGTATCTTAAAGGGAAGTTGGGAAGCATTTATATGCTTGTTCTACTCTTGAATGAGTCTTGAGATGGGTGGGGGCAGACCAGGGCAGTTCACAGCCAAGGAGCTGTACCTATCACTGTGCCCTTCACGCAGCAAAGCAATATGATGAGTCCAAAGAAAGAATTCAATATTGGAGGGAAGGGCTCTGTTAAAACAAAACAAAACAAACAAAAAAAACCCAACAAAACCAAAACACAGTCCTACAACTTTCTGACAAAGTCCTATACAGTAGGAAAATGCCAAACTGTTATTTCTTGCAATGCTTATGATCCTAATTTACTTTATTGATTCAAGGCCTGCTTTATATATATTTTTTGTTCTAAGTTTTTTCACTGCTAATGATTTTACTACAATTAGCACTAAAATTTAAGCTATGTGAGATGGAACTGTCCTAGGGCTTTTTTGTTTCTATACATCATAGGGCTTTTTTCAGATATTCTGTATTCATATTTCCATATTCATAACTACTTCATTTTTTATTCTGGCTTTTGTTTTCCATAAGGAAATAATGCCTCCTCTCCCCTTGTGGAAAAGGGGGAGTGAAAAGTTTGTTTGGGTCTTTTTTTTGATTATTTTTATTTCAATATATACTTCTTAATTGAGAACAGTCTTCCTAAAATATCTACCTTCTGGTGAGCACAATAAATCATGACGTTATGTATTTGTCATTCCTTTATGTTTTTAAAAGACATGACAGAAAGGAAAGCCATTTAACAAATCAGGTGCAAAACTAAGATCTATGTTTTAAGAGCTGCAGGGGAGTTGGAAGAAAATTGGCTCTTGTGATGAAGTGTTATTCAGTTCATCACACATGTGAAGTACAATTTTGCCCCTGAGGTGAAGAAACTGGTATTTTTCCCCCCTCTATATAACCTTGGAATTTGGAGGATTTTCCTTGTGTGCATTACTGTACCACTTGGCAATGCCTCTGATGCATGTAATGATTTGGGCTATGCTAAGAATGGTGGGGGCTAAGAATGTGTGTATTTGGAGAGCAAGGCAGGTAAGGGTAGAAAGAACAGGGACAGGATTGTTTCCAGTCCTGCTTCCCCCATGTAGCTGTTCTTCATAATGGGAGTATAGGGATTTTATTGTTTGGTTTTGTTCTGGATGTCTTTCAATTTTCACTGCTCTGGATAGAGAATTAATAAAAATCAATGGTGTTTGAATTGACTTGTCTGTGTGCACAGGAACAGCCTGGAGCCCCTGAGCACTGTGCATGACCTGCTTAAACTATTAGGGAGCCATCAACCTTCCATATCACCCCAACATTGCCTGTGATTTAGGGCTGCCTCATGCTCCACAGCAGGGATTCCAAGGTAGGGTAAATCAGCTATTGAACTATAAATGGAGACTAAGTCAACTCTAGTTATTCATAAGAGTGTACTGATGTAAGTCATTAATAAATATATCCCAAGGGGAAGGAATGGGTGCATGGTGGGTCCCCTCCAGGCAGAGCTTCAGTAAGCAGCATTTTCAGTATCCTGGAGTGTAATGTGCAGCTTTGGGAGGCATGGAGAGCAAGAGGAAAGGGGGATGTGCTGCAACAACACCTCTTCCATATTTCCCTTCCTTCGCGTACAGCTTATTACCTTTAGTGTCACTGTGATGCATGAGAGTGACTGTGAGTGATGTTGATTGCGTGCTGTGTGGAGGATGGAGTTTGAATTCTCCTCTTTGACTTTACAGCACTTCTTTCTGGTACAGAGTAAGATTATTTTCTTGCCTTTTCCTCTTCCTCTTCAGAGCACTCTAAGAATACTAACAGCATTCTTGTTCCACTGTGCTTTGCTGAGCACGGGGCTGCGAAATCCAGCTGGCACTTGCACAGAGATTCATATGGAAAACTGTCCTGGCTTCCTCCTCTTAACCCTCTATAAGGCCAGTCATTCCATTTTTCAAGATATAAATGAAAAGAAAAACACAAGAATATCATGTCGAAATTGCTGTTGTGTACAGCTCCATAGGTCAGACTTGTCTGCTAAGACTGTAGCTTGAAGATAGAAGGCAAGTCATGTGAAAATGTTAGCACTGAAAGAAAGGGGAAAAATAAAGAACAAGGTTTGGAGAGAAGGAAAAAGAATTTGAAGAATATCCTAAGTAAAAGTGCCAGAAGGAAGTTGTACATATTTCAGAGAGACAGATTGGGCAAAGAAGCCTGGCAAAGCAAACCCTTGTAGCAAAGCTGTTAAAATGGCATTGTCTTAGAGCAGTGAAACAGCTCTGCGTTCTGCATTTCTCTGCATGAGTTAACTTGACCCCCAGCCATTGTTTCCTACAGGAGTGGAATAACTTGATAGGCAGTGGGAGACAAAATTATTTCAAATCTTTCAGTATTTCTTCCTGTAACCACAAAAGTAAACATGGACATCAGCATGTAAACAGGATGCTCAGCTGTAAATTAGAGCAAGATGTAGCTTGTTCTACATTCAGCTTTTCCAAAAATAATTCTGCTTTAGTAAATAAGACATTCTGTATGTGTATCCTACTTCAACACATTTCAGATTGCTGTCAACAAACTGTAGGATTTTAGTAGAAGGTGTTTGCTAAATAACAAGTAAGGCAAACTGGATTTACTAAATCAGATCTTCTCTGTTTTTGTTGCTAAACTTCTGCATGGAATATGCTTTTCTGTATTTGGATAAATGCTGCTAGGGATTTACTGTTCTATTTGTGTACGTGGCTGTTCTTACAGAGCAGTCTTATGGCTCAGATACTGGGATAACCAGGAGGTGGGTGTTCTACTTCTAGCACTACATTACTGTGTTTTTTAGCTTTTCAAAAAATATGTATTTTGGCAAGTGAGGCTGGTTTTTAACCAGATGGGGTTTTTACCATTTTGCTTCTGGCAAATATGTGAGCTCTTTGATTTCTAGATAAAACTGCTGGAGTTTGTCTTGGAAATCATAATTTGAACATATAGAGATGCATCTCATAAAATAAACCATAGTCCCCATGGTATGCTACATTGACTGAGAACAAGAAAACTGTAGCTCTATGGGGGACCTGTCAGCAGCCTTCCTGTGCCTTTGAGCAGGTTACCCAGAGCCAGTCTCTTTATAGAAGTGTATGGCAGAGAGCTGAGAGGCCAAGGACATAAACTGGAGTTACAGAGGTTTATGTTGGATTTAAGGGAAAAACTTTCTCATCATTAGGCTAGTCGAGCATTTTTTTTGCCCAAGGAGGTTGTGTAGTCTCCAGCTGTGGAGATTTTTCAAAACCTGGTTGTGTAAAGCTCTGAGCTACTATGGCAGAGAGCAGTTTTGGATCATAATATTATCTTTTTGTCAAAACCTGGTGCAACTGTACAAACTTCCTTTTGACCTATATGGGTAATATAGTAGAAGGGAAAGCAAGTTATAGCCCAGGAGTCTGGAGGATTTCTTCTCTTGACTTTCCAGTGAAGATGGTGCTCTTAACACTAGATATATGTCAGGAATGTAGTAGGTACAGTGCAACATGGTGACTTCCTGACTCCTTAAATATCACACCTGTTTACACTTGAGAGAACTTCCAAAATACTGATGCCTTTAGACTGCTGAGAGGTAAGTCAGATAACTTACTCCTAACAATTAAGGTTAGGAATAGGGCAAACAACGTACCTTTTTTCCCTATCCAGATACGGCACATTTTGTAACACTTACCACAGCTGTGCTAGAGGTACAGCACAGCCTGGTATCAGCAGTGAGTGATGGTGTTTGGAGGGTGAAGTCAAAGTGTGTAAGGTAAGTTGTAAATATAAGGGAAAGTGTTGATGGAAAAAGAGCAGTTGTTTGTGGCTTGAACTCTCTCCCTTCACACATGCCCATACTGTGTTATACTACACTTATAAAACAGTTACTGTACCTGTTTGCCTCTTGACTACCCTTTATCTTCAGGTGAGAAATGTGAGGAGGCAAAAATCAATGGGCTATGAAGACTTGTTTCTTTCCTTTACAGATATGTGTGCATATCGTTGCTAATACAATGTACTCAAGAGCTTCTAAGTGATCAGTCTCATCATCGCTGGTTACAGTGAGACCAGGGGAACAGGCTCTTTGATATTGATTTACCTCCTTGGAATCTTTGTGTAATTTGCACCTTGTCTGCACCAATAAGTACAGATACATCTGAGGAGTGGGTGATTTCCCACTTTGAGAAATGTAAGTGCTGCACTTGCCCCTGTAGCAGAGAGTTTGTGGATTTAAATATCCAGATGGTGGTACTTGGCAAAAGTCATATTTCACATGGTTTAATTCACGCTGCAGTTGTTCATTTTGATGCTGGAGACTACTCTGGAGTAGGAAGTGTTTCAAAATGAAAATGTTTGTCCAAGGCCATTTCTCTTTAAAGTCTATGAATAAAAAGAAGAGGGGGCCCAAAGGAGAAGCTACTGACTGTTAATGGTGGTCTACTGGTGTGACTATTTCAAGTGATAGACCATCAGAAACAACACTGACACTTTCAGCACAGAATATCTCCTTTTGAGTAGTTGGGCAGTCTGTAGAATGGCTTTGGCCACATGCCATCTGCACTTTAAGCATCATATTCCTGCCTGCTAAAGAGGATTTTAGTAGTAGTCAAAAACTGGGCATTGTAGATGTGGAGAAATACATTTACTCCAGGTGGCTCTGGGTGCAAGAGGTGGGTGAGATCTGTGGGGCAGAAGTGCTGCCCCTTGGCATAACAAATGGCCCAGGGAGCTGTGGCCAGACAGCTGAGACAGTGGGAACTGAGCACCCTTGCACTTTCCTATGCTTAGACTGTGAGGGTATAAAAGCCCAGGGGTTCCTTTGTTCAGGGTCCCTCCTCAGAGGCACCAGCTCAAGCTGCTGTTTTGTTATTTAGTTATTGCATCACAATTGAAATATTTTAAGGTTCTGGACATCTGTGACTCTTACATGAAACCTGGGGTTGAGCTGCTAAGGAAACCTGGTCTGACTGTGGTTTGGGGTGTGCAGCTGCAAAGGGGCAGTCCCACCTCAGGTGGTGTGTAGAGTGACCACCAGAGTGGCTCCTGGATGGTTGGAGATGGAAGTTTCCTTAACAGTAGATATTAAACGCTCTGATGCTGAATTTTGTTCTCTTATGCTACAGAAAACATTTACTTTTCTGGGTATATTCTTAATACAGGTCTGACTTTTGCAAAAAATGTCAAGGAATCCCTAACAACAAATTGTATGAGATTATCTAGTAAGAGGCAGAAAACCCTCTCTTATCTTTTCTTAGTTTATAAATGCTATGCACTACTTTCATTAAGCTTCATTCAAAGAACTTTGTTCCTTAGCTGGGTACAGCTCTCAGCATTGCTGTTTACTGAGTGCTCCAAGATGATGATATGAACCCTTCAGGAAGAAAATTGGCACATGGTTTGCAGCTTAAAATGAAGATAGAGTTTTGATATTCCAGTTCTAGGGTTGGGGTGTTCTCATCACTCAGCAGCTTTTAAGTAGAGGGAGAGTCTCCAGTTAGCAGTACAATGTGCAAGAACAGTGCTGCATTCATTTTATCAACAGTTTTTCCTCACTGTGTGATAGCCCCACAACCAACTAAGTTGTGATGAAGAATGTTATCAGTATCCCAAACTTTGCTGGTCACAGAATTGCAGGAGCCCTGAATGAAAGGCAAGGAAGGTCAAACTGTGTGAATTTTATTGTGTCATCCGAATTCTAGGTACTATTTGGAAAGTAATGAAGATTACTGGAGGTAAAGAGTGTATAGTTCTAACATACTGAAAGTGTAAAAGAAAATGGGCCATACTCTGCCATCCTTAAAACATGAGGTAAACCCCATAAACATAGGATGTATTTTTATGGGCAAGAACAGAATATTTCTTAGTCTGTTGCACAGCCAGCCTTTTGGCATACCATGAAGTCAGGCTAATTGCTACAATCATAAACATCCACGCTGCAAGCTGGTTGCTGAATTATCCTTCTAAATCCTTATAAAAAAATTAAAAAGTAAAAACCCAAACAAACAGAAAACCCACACCAAAACTATAGCTGCTTCTTCCCAAATTCTCCTCTAATGACATTGTTGTTCTAATACAGTGATTAGACTTTCTTATCCCAGTTAGGGATGCTGCTAAACGAAGTTGAAATACCCATCTTGCTGGGATTATCCTTCAGGCACAATTTAAATGACCCACCAGCAAATCCATTTGCTTTAACTTGACATTTGTTGTCCTTGCTGCTTTCTCCTACTAGTTGTGTAAAGACTCTAATTTTTCCCTTGCAGTCATGAGTAGTGTTTAAGCAAAAAAAAAACAAAAACAAAAACAAAAAAAAACCCACCAAAAACAAAACAAAACTTTAAAAAATCTGTCTTTATTCTTAGAAATTACATTTTTTTTGATAAGCCCTCCACTTTCTTTCACTTATCAACTTTAATTGTATGCTGCTTTGACAGCATTTTTACTCTTGGAAATATCCAGCTATGCCATCACACTTCAAAAAGTCCCCGACTGTTCTGAGCCAAATTGTTGTCTTGCTCCACGCACTGGTGCTTGGTATGAAAGTGAACCAGATCAATGAACTATTTATTATAGGATGGCATCTTCAGGCCTGTGTTAGGTTGAAAAGGTCTTCTATTCTATTTCAGTTTCTACCTTAGAAGCCTGCATATTATGTTTTCCTTAAAGGGTAATTCAATCACCCTTAGTTTTAAAAGCTTTGGCCACGGGGAGTAAAACTGTTAGTACTCCAAGACAAAATCAGCTGAAATGAGAATCAAGGAACATACTAAACCATCCTTCTGCTGTCTGAGAACATGTAGTGAAGCAGTCCTGTCTCTCACATGGTCTTTTCTGTATCCCTTCTGCTTCCCTGTACGTCAACTCTTTTTCTCATTTCATTCAAGCTAGTTTCTCCAGTTACTGTTCAATACTTCTCCCTTTGCCCAGAATTTAACAAAAAACCAAGATTTTCCTATAAAATTGGCATGTTTTTCTCTTTACTAGTATCAGCTATGGATTTGTTTATCCTGATTAGAATTAAAGCCCATGTGCAGCCAGAACTAGTGTGAAGAGATCAAGTGGGATTCAGTCACGTGTTTTCATCTAAATTGCAATAACAGAAGTGTTTGAAAATACATGGTTTAATAACATACTCTTTAGAGTGGCCTGCATTAGGACAAGTAAATAGGGTTCAAGCTGTGCTATAAGAAAAACTTAAGCCCTGGACAAACAAACCCCCAGTTTACCCATTTTAATCTGAGTTGGGTGTGTTATTGGCTTGACTTTGCTTTTACTGTATGCAACAAACGGACAGCAATGATAGAAACAGGTAAGATTTTTATGGAATTCTGGTGCCCTCTTGGTTTGCAATTATCTTCTAGTGTTTGCACTATTTGATTCCCTTTTATTAGAGTTTGTTTGGGTATGTGTCTGGAAAACAGTGAAGAATTGCAGCTACTGAGTTACAGAACAAACTTAACTGTATGGATTTCATTGCAGCTCATGTAAATGTTTCTCCTGTAGAGCTGTAGTGTGACAGGGTATTAACACACCTCCTCTGGTTCATGCCAATTACCTCAAGCTCCCTTTGAAATCAGGTAGGCAGCTCACTGTTGCCTTCCATTCTTGTACCTTGTGTAGTCTCTTATGTCAATAAAAAGGCAATAAATACATTCAAACAGTGGGTTTCAGCTTTATTTAAGATAATAGAAGGTTAGGTTTAATCATGAGACTAAGTATAGATTTAAGTGAAAGGTCCATGAATGCTCTCACATAGAGGACTTCTGTGTAACAGAACCTTCTCTGCAGCCATACGGCAGGGCAGAAAATACCATGGAAACAGCAGAGAGGGTAAAGCCCTTGGGTGTTCTCTAGGCTTTTTAGATACTTAAATCTGAATTATGGCAGGCACAGGCCTCCTGACAGCAACAGAATTCAGAATGTGCAAACTGTTGCAAGTGTAACTCAGAGCAGATGCAAGGAAAGAATCCCAGTGCAGTGGGACGGACTATCCCTGCTGCAGGTAATCCTGCTCAGTGAATCCCGACAACTACGATGTCCTGGAGTAGAAATAGGTGTTGAGCCATTAATCTTCACTTGGATATTACAGAGAAAGCAAACTCTAGCACAGACTTGCAATGTGAGCCATAAGCGAGATTCTTCTGCCTCTGCTCAGCACTGTATTGACAGGTCCTGTTGTAACAATAGCACTCGATGTGAGCTGAGCTGCAGCTTCCCAACAGGTACACAAACAGTCTGTCACTACTCCTGAAGTATGAATTTGCTCTAATTATAGTTTTTAAAATATTACAATTTTATACTTTGGTCCCCTGGAGAGTTAAAACTGTGATGTCCTTGATTCTGTTGATTTCTGTGGAAATTGTTACACCATTTTACCAGGGTTTGATTTAATTAGCTGGCTTCGGGGAGAGGATTAATGTAGTATGTATAGCCCCTATTTAAGTGTACCCAGTATTGTATAATAAGGGAGTTTGTGCCAAACAAACAGCTGGGCCCTGCCTGGAAGAGCTTATATTCTGGTGGCACAAACAAAAATACACAATAAATACAAACACAGAACAGCATGTGGCCATTGCAGTTGGTATCAAATGGAAAGAAATTAAATTATTCTCTTTCTGTGATAGCTTTCTGCAAAGTGCCTCAGAATTATGATAACTTGTTTCTTTGTGTGGACTAACTCGTGACACCCTCTCCTGTTCCAATACTCTGAACATTAGGTAGATGCCTTCTTATAACTTGCACCTTCTTTCCTTGCTTTAGAATCCCTTGTGATAATTTTGCTTCCAAGTCATAGTATCTCTCCACCACTGATGGTTCCATATGGTCACTCAATTCATATAGTTAATTTAATTAGATTCCTCTATAGTGAAGCACTGGGCATAAGCTCTAGTGACTCTCCTGATGGAAAACTGGGCAAAGCCTTCACTCATTAGGACTTTGATTGGAATGAAGTTTTAACTATTTAGATATTTATAAAGAAAAAAATCACAAACTACAGAAAGAAAGTAATGTTAGGTATTTCCCTGAAAACTTTAAAAAGCAAATGTGAAGAGGTGTCTAGAAGGTAGTTAAACTTATGTTTTATTTAAAGAAAATTTTAAAAAAAATCAGATTTCTTGCTGTTTATAAGCAAGAGGAAAAACATTTGGGATCTTAGATACTATTTTCTTACTTTTCTAACAGCAAACTTGGGATGAATCCTCCCCACTACGTGGAGGCTTTTTTTGTATCTTGTCAGAGATAAGGTGATTGTGTGGAAAAACAATGATGATACAGATCTGTAATTACTTGTGACTGATGAGCATATCTGACACTGTTTCCTGGTATCCACTGATAATTCTGCGAGGTAAGAGGGAAACAGACAACTTCCTCTCCTGGCACAGTACATATTTTATGCTCAAGATGTTGCCTGCAGTGAAGTTTTGGGCAGGATTGTTGTACCACAGTGCGAAAATATTAGGAAAAACAATGCATGTCTGGGGACCCGTCTGTTAAATGTCTCTGTCTTCAGGCTGGTACAGTATGAGCAAAGAGAAAATGAGCCCTGGGAGACTAAAAGCTCTTTCAGGTGCCAGTCCTCCAATTAACTCTGTAAGGGCACATCAGAGCACCTTTGAGTAAAGGCCATCTATCTATTTCTCTTAATATGAGTCATGGCACTGTAATTATTTTGAGTGGTGAAAGAAAATTTTCTCTTTTTGTGAGACATTTGTCTTGATTCAAAAGTACTGATCTATATAAAACCAGAACTGGACACTGTAGTGGCTTTATTTTAAGCTGAACATTTAAAATATATATTCTATTAAAATTTATGAGAAGTTTTTGAAATGTGAACTAGTCTAAATTATGTAGAGGTTTTGGAGCTCAAGTAACAACAAACAAGCTTTCAAATCTACTATTAACCCTCAAAACTACCTCTATCTAAATGGCTTAAAGGAAATACTGTTCTCTGGAAGAGCAGGAGGCAAATACTTAGCTTGACTGCACTTTGTCTGGCGCTGCACAAAATGATCAGTTGCAGGACAATCATTAAAATCATAGGCTATAAGTTGCTGTCCTTTGAAGTAAAATATAGATTGCAAGATATGTGGGTCTTTGTCTTTTATCATACCAAATCGAATGTGTCTAAGTCAGCAGGTGTTCTTTTTAGATTGTCCCTTATTTTGCTAGGCCTGCTGCTCTTAAATAAAACGTTTTGATTTAATAAAGAATAAAAGTGCTTATGTTTGCATTGGTGTAAAAATATCTGTTTTGTTTAAGTCTCTTTTCTTGCTGAGTACTGACTATAATGTAGCTCCTGATGAAATCAACCAGTCAAGTAATTAGGGGTTGTCTCCTTCCTATCTTCTCCACAATCTGCTTCCGTAGTTGCCTCTTTTGTTCAAAAACGACTGGAGGTCAGGTTATGTGAAGGAACCCCATGAGGAGTTAAATGATCAAGACCCAGAAAAGCCTGGAGCACTACGGTCTGTAGTGTTCCTCCTCCATTTGGAACAAATTACCTATCCCAGCTTCAAACCTCAATAGGGGAGAATATAAATTGGTTTTTATTTAGCCTTAATGCTGTGTTCGCCACCCTACCTGTGCTCTGAGTATTTGCTGTAATTGTGAGCCCTGCAGGTTGCCAAATGGCCACTTGCAATGCTCCATCTTCTGTTCCTGTTCCAGTTGTGCTGTGTTAGCCATCCTAGATTGGAAGCCAAATCATGTGTTGAACATGAGGTGGAGAAACATGTAAAGGATAGGGAAGTCTCACTGGAGAATAGCAATGCATGTATCTCATGGTAAAAAAGCGTAAGAGGATCTGAAAGTGCCAGGCTTTGGTGAAAGAAATAGATGAAAATGAGGTTTTATGTTATAAAAAAGATTAAAGGAAGTTAGATTGGCGGATTAAGGCTCAGGTTCTGCAGTGTCATTTTATTTTTCAATTCACAAACACCTCCTAAAATCCACCAGTGATTGTTTGTTAAAAAACAGAGAAAAACAGGATGCATGTTTTTTTTCTGTGGCTATAACCATTATCATAGGAACTGTTTCTCTTGTGATCACATTCACTCACATCTTTTGATTGAGTTAGTCTATGACTCAATGCAGTGTTCATCTCTGGGGCCCCCAACATAAGAAGGACATGGACTTGTTGGAGTGAGTCCTGGGGAGGGTCACAATGATAATCAGAGTCCTGGGTCTCTGCTGTACACATGGGCTGAGCTGGGGCTGTTCAGCCTGGAGAAAAGAAGGTGCTGGGGAGACCTTATAGCCCCTTCCAGTACCAAGAATGCTGCACAGACTTTGGGAACTATGTTTTGTAACTTAGGATACAGGTTTCCTAACTGGGAGACGAAAGGCTGAGAAAGCACAGGGCAGAAGTCTATTGATAAGGAATGGGACTTCCATTTAATTTCAGTATGATAGATTTCAAAGTTAAAAGAAAATGTGATACCTCTACTTAGGGGAGAGTCATTTCCTTTACAGAAAAATCATGCTGTAGTTCAAGCTTTGACAAAAATCAGAATTTCCTACTTTTGCTAATTATTTTACTTTCTAAGCCATGGATCAAAGAATAGAGGAACTCCAGACAAACTGCAGAACCACATAACTTCTTTTGCATCACTGTAAATTACTTAAACAGTACTTCAACATGAATTAGCCATTCTTCCCATTGTGTAAACCATGTGTGCTTAAAAGCCTTTTTAGGAGGTATTTCATTGCTTATGGGATAATGAATAAATAACAGATTGTCTAAATATGTCACAATCATTCCTGTTTATTTATCCTTTCCAAAGTACTTGGGAAAGCCATGCTAGGCTTCTAGGCCTAATTTTGTCACCTTTTCACTTTCTTAATGCTATATAACTCTACGCTCCTGTCCTCAGTGGATCAAAGTACCTCATTATATGGGGACAGAAACATACACTGAGCTGCCCCGCAGTGACCATAGGAGGTGCATTGAGACAGGGATGTTCAACGTTTAGGATGCCTGATACAGAAACATCAGCTCTACTGAGTTTCCATCATCCATTTAATGTCTTTATTCTTTAGAAGATATTGTTATTAGCAGATTTTATAGGTAGATAGCCCTGATTTTTGTTGCTTTGTAGTGTTATTTTTCCAAATTCATTATCTAAAAGGTCATTTTCCAAGGTTGCTAGGTCTGAAATGACCATTCTTGGCAGCAGTTCCAACTGTCTCTTCATTTCATTAATTTTCTTGCTGAATCATGGATTTGTTCTGTAAAATACATATATCCAATTAATTCTTCGGTATAAAAGCAGAAACTGCTCATAAAAAGGAATTTTAGACTTTCAAATTACATTTGGCAGATGGTTTTAATGGTATTTAATTTCTTGTTTCCTCAAGTGGGGCTTCTGTTATTTAAATCTGTAGTGTCTTTAGCCTATGTAAAGAAACAGGACTTGACATTCCAGGCATGCCTACCAACTCTCTTGGTCTCAGCACCTTCCTTGATTAAATACTGCAGGAATGGATGACAAGGGGCAGGACAGTAGGTCCCTTTCAGACCTTTAAAGTGACAGTTTCAATGCCCTCCTCCTGCAGTGGAATAAATAGTCCTGCTAAATACAGTGATCCGTGTCCTCCAGTGGGGATGGGAGAACATCATCCTTCATAGTGTCAGTCCATCCGCATCTGAACCATGTAGGATCTTCTTTTATATGGATCATAGACTGAACTCTCTTAAACTTATATTTTTATATTACTAACTCTAATATGACCCTAAAAAGCAGCGTGTTAACCAGCAGGGACTAACGGAGCCACAAGATGGCACTTCTGCTGCATGGAACAGCTAAAGCTCAATCACTTTGCAGGCTGGTAAAAATACAACAAAGAAACAAACAAACCCAACTTTAACCTATAGAAGAAAAGTAAACTTATTCTTGTGAACAGAAATTTAAAGTCTGTAGATAAAATCATCAAATGGATGCCTTTCAACCTAGCCAGGAGAGGACTTGATCTTTTGCAGGATATTTTATGATACTTTCTGTAAAGCAGAAACTTTCTGCCTTTTCCAGTATCTCAAGTCTAAATCAATGTCAGTAAAGTATTTTTAAGCATAATATTCAACTTTTCCATGTTTCCATGAACATCTCCAAAGTACCTGAGATACTTTTTGATAAGGTAGGATGTACACATACACTGAAGTGTTTTGTAGATGACCAGTTTTTATGCGCTATTTCATTTCTGAAAAGTTTTTTGGAAGGTTTTAAGGTTATATCTTATTATCTTGCATGTTCTTTTCTAGTCATGTCATATTAAGTTTTTGCAAAATGTAATTGCTTGGAGGCTTTTTTCTTCTTAGTCTAAATCTATTTCAGTTTCCCCGAATGTTGGGGCATCACTTGCGTCTTTGTGACTCTGTTCTGGAGCGTGTGGTCCTGATTTAGTAAGAAAAAAAAGAATTATTTCCTCTCCAGTTATCTTAAAACTTTTCCTTTTGGCTACACCTCTGCTGTGGAAAGCAAATTCTTCCCTTCCTGGCTGTAATGAGGCCAATCCTGGCAAAAACATTGGGGAGGGGAGGCACTCTTACAACAGCAGCAGGAAGAGACAAGGGTTTGGGCAGCTGGTTTTAGCAAAAAGGTAATGGAATTTTATATTTGTGTGGCTTTTTGCTATTGCTTGGTAATTAAGAGGCCTGTCCAAGAAGTTTAAATTAAGATGTATCAAAGGCATGAGACTCCTAACAGCTGTCTGGTTACCTAATGAGTTTGGAGCCTTGTGTGAAAGCATGAGGAGTCATGGCTGGTGCACTTGGCTTTTGGAGATGCTTTCTCTGCTGAAGTGTTAGTTCACACCTATGCCAAGCTCTGGACTATCCAGAACTGGTTCATAGATGAAGCAAGCAAATGCAGAACTGTGATGGTGGTAAATCTGTTTTGAACTTCATCCTCAGCTTTCCACACAGAATGGGCACGACTGGCTTAATCTACACAGCACAAACCCCTAAAGTCTGTACCGTGGAGTGACTAATAAAACCAGTGTATAGCCATGGCTCTCACCTGGAGGTGGTCTAGAAAAGGGAAGAATGTAGAAAGGAGCACAGTTGTAACATCTTATTGCAGGAGAAAAGACAATTGTGAATAAAACTGATGAATCATGCTTTGAGTAGATGCATTTCTACACTTACATGCCTGATAGATTTCTTTGGGCAAGAAAAGTACACCTCCAGTTGCAGTTGTTTTACTGCTGCTTAATGGCAGAAAAAGTGCTTTATTAATGAAGATTGCAGATTAGCTCACCTGCTCTTTAGTGACTGCATTGTTCTGTTCTTTCTGAAATTGCTTTCAGAGCTACAGCAGTCCAGCCAGACTTTCCCATTAATACTTTATTAGAAGAAGCAGTTCCGTTATAAATGCCTGAAATTTGCTTTTCAGTCTGCTAGTATGTGCACCATATGCATGGAACACCTCTAAAACACTTTTTCTGCCTTCTCTGCAGAAGCTGTTGGGTTAAGATGCCTTTTCTTTTAATAGTTCTTATTCAGTAGGGAAAGCATCTTAATTATCCTCTCTCTTTTTTTTTTATTTCTTTAATAAATTTCTTTCTAGGAAATGCTGTTTGATATATTTTCTCTTCTTAAAATTAACATTTTTATCATTAGTTCTTTTAGGGTAAACAACACTAACCCCAGCTCCAGAGAGGGAAATTGAACTGTCTTTGTTGCAGATAGCTGAGCCCTGTTGCTTGTGTGGCAGCATCAGGATTACAGGACAAATTGTAGGTTTAGGACAGAATGAACAGCAAAATGCTTCCAAGCAGAACTAAGTCATTAATCTGTACTGAAAAAATTCCTTTTTTTTAAGACGACAGGATTGCAATGGGAGTGCGTCCAAGATCAAGGTTTACCTGTGGACATTGAGGTTTTGTTGAAGCAACATAACTGCACTTCAGACACCTGTACCAGGTGGTTTGTTGGTGCCAGGTGTGCCCACAGGGCTCAGGTGCCCATCCAGAGCTGGGCTGGGATGACCTGTGGGTCCTGCCCAGCACTGGGTGCACCTGAGTCCTCATCTCCCCTCCCAGCCCGAGGGTCTGTGGACACAGAGCATGTCACCGTGTAACTTGTACATGCAGAGAGTTCTGCACATCAAAAAGTATCAAAAAAACCAGATGTAAACCAAGGTTGTATCTGTCAAATGTTGAGAGAGTTAGGGTTGCTCTGCTGGGGAAGAGGCTCCAGAAAGACCTTAGAGCACCTTCCAGAGCCTGAATACGCTACAAGAGAGCCGGAGAGGGACTGATAGGACAAGGAGGAACGGCTTCAAGCTGGAAAGGGTAGGGTTAGGTTAGATATTAGGAAGCAATTCTTCCCCCGTGAGGGTGGAGAGGCCCTGGCACAGGTTGCCCAGACAAGCTGCGGCTGCCCCATCCCTGGGAGTGTCCGAAGCCAGGCTGGACGGGGCTTTGAGCAGCGCTGGGCCAGGGGCAAGTTTCGGAAGGGGGGTCGGAACGAGAGATACTCTTTCTCGCTCCCCTCCACCCCAGACCACCTCCAGCTCCGGCCGCCGAGGGCGCTCCCCGGGGTGGCCCCGCAGCGGCCGCGCTGCCGCTTTACGGCTGCTGAAAACCTCCCTGGGCGGGCTCGGGGCGGCCGCGCGGCACCGGGACAGGCACCGGGACCCCGGGACAGGCATTGGGATCCCGGGGCGGGACAGGAGGTACCGAGATCCCGGGGCGGGACAGGAGGTACCGGGGCAGGCATTGGTATCCCGGGGCAGGCACCGGGACCCCGGGGCGGGCGGGAGGCAGCGGCGGGACCTGCGGAGCCCCATTCCCGGAGCCCCGTCCGGGACCCGGCGCAGCGCCGCTGTCAGTGCGGCGAGAACTTTGCCGGCTCCGTCGGTGTGTTTTGTGTTTGATTTTTTTTTTTTCTTTCTAAAAGTAACTCAGAACTCGGCGATACAGTGGCAGCAAGAAGCTCCGGGGCTGCCCCCTCGCCGGGCGGTCCGGGCGGGGCTGTTTGGGATGGAACAGGTAAATCTGCGCCGTGCTCCCCATCCCTGATCCCCAGCCCTGATCCCGAGTCACCGCGCCGAGTTACTCGGGTGTTTCAGTGTTTCTGTTCGCTCTTGTACGCTGAGGAATTGGACGCGAGTGTTGGTCTCCGCTGGATTCAGAAACTGCATTATGTTTTGAGTGATGTATTAGCTCCTTAGAGCTTTTAAATATTAAAACAGAGCCTCCAAAACATAGTTTTCAAGATGCCACATGTCGCTTTCTGGGAGCCATCAGCGCAGTGAGCAGGACAGCGCTGTCCCTCCGGCGTTTGGGGGATGCTCAGGTTACCCAACACACAGCCGGCTTTTTGCGCAGGTTTCAGTCTAGGACAACATTGTAGCCCTCTCGTGTGTCTCGGTTTCTCCATCCACGCGTTGCTCCTTGACTTCAGCAGGTATCCATCCGTATGTAAACCTCCCCATAACTGAGACAGCCCTAGAATTGTAACTAACCATACCCTGCACCGACCGTGGAGTTGACACTTGCAAACAGAACTGAGACGTCTTGCTGACCTCAGCTGGAATCTGCAGCGTTGTTGCTGAGTCATCAGGACAGAAATATTCAGGGGAGAAATAAAGAATTTAGATTTTAACCCTAATATGAACAGGGTCTTTCACGTTGGTTTATTTATTACTTGGTACATATTTCTTGCATTTACAGGCAAATGTATTTGTTCAGTTTTTAGCATATGGAAAGCATTAGATGACTGAAACTAACGATACCAGAATCCTGTATATCAAGCAATGCTGTATGTATTTTTAGAATTTTAATCTAAAGAGCTCTTATATGAGTCCCAATACATCCATAATGCAGCATTTATCTCCACTATCATCAAAATACTGGAGTGTCTTTGGAATTTTGGTCATGGATCACATTCCTAGTAGATGTCTTAACTGTATGATAATCTACTATAAAATTAATCACTTGAAACAAGCCAAAGAACTATCTTCTGTAGCTGACCATTGGCAGTTTTGGTTTTTTTCCAGCTGAAATTTTTTAATTAAAAATTCTAGAGCTATTCACAAACCACTTTCTTTAAAAAAGAAGAAAATAATTCCATGGAAAAGCCTTTTTCCTTTTTCTCCAAGTTTCATCAAATTTTTCTTGGTTTTAATGTCTATCTAAACTTTGTAGGGTTTTTTGTTGTGGTTTTTTTTTTTTCCCCATCCTTAGAACTACAATGGTTTTCCATTGCTGAAGGTGTTACCTGAGACATTATTAACAGGTCACACTGTTTGATAATGAAGCAATACTTCTGTTTGTGATAATGGGAAGCTGTTTTGTTTGCTTTGAAGAGCTGGGCCAGGTTGTTTATGTAAAACAGAAGAAAGGATTAAGTGAAAAAAAGTCAGAACTGTCTAAATCAATAAAATGATGCTCGTGGTTCACATGTGTGTCACAAGCTTCAGATTTTTTTGGTAGCAGCTCCCAATAGTCATGCTGAATCATATGACTTCCAGCTCTGTTAATCTTCATAGCTGAAGTCTTAGCTTGTCACTACTGTGGTACGTACCTCCATTATTTCCCCCCCTCTTCTTAAATAACCCTAGGGTCTGAATACAAACTAGACAAAAATAGACCTTTAAAGTACTTTTTCTCCCTCTTAATAAACAGATTTATTTCAGAAGTGTAGTTCTTAGTGATTCACATGTAACCCTCCAGGGAACGTGTGCTGTAGGTCTTCATTATGGTAATTTGTCAAATAGACATCCTCTAAATCCTCAGACTTTTTTAGTGGCTCTGGAGCTCCTACTCTATGTGTTTTGTTGGCCAGGTCAGCATTCCTGCAGTATGGAATTGCTTAGGCAGTGTTGGAGGGGGTGTGGGGGGTGTGTGTGTGCCCTTTTTCCCCCTTGTTTTTTTGTGGGTTTTTTATCCCCCCACTGTGACATTTGTTTTTTTGCTTCAGCACATGCATTATACATATACATGTATTTATAAATTAGTTTATTAGGAGTGTGCAATGTAATGTGAGGAAGTCATTGATAGATGGCTGCTCAAACTTAGAATGGTGATCCTGTAAGTTGCTCTTCTATGCACATCACACTTTGGTTTGCTGATTTTTAAAATAAGGGTCCTAACACTTCCCTGAAGATAGCTGTAGTTAATCCAACTCTGAAATATAGGCATTAGCTCCAGCTGTGAGATACAGAACATATACTGATGAGGAAATCACCTCCACTAAGTGAGAAAGGAGGTTGTAGCCAGATGGGGTGGTCTCTTCACCCAAGTAACAGGACAAGAGGAAACTGCCTCAGGTTGTGCCAGGGGAGATTTAGGTTGGATATTGGGGAAAAAATTCTTCACAGTAAGGGCTCTTAAGCACTGGAACAGGCTGCCTGGGGAAGTGATGGAGTCACCATCCCTGAAGGGATTTAGTGTAGATGTGACACCTGGGGACATGGTTTGGTAGAGTGCTTGGCAGTGCAGGTCTTATGGTTTGACTCGATTTTCATACTTTTCCAACCTAGAAGATTTTGAGATTCTAAAATCAGTTGAAAACTTCTCAACGCCTTAGCAGCACGTGTATTAAAGCACTTTGTTTCTCCTCAAATACGCTCCTGCTGTTTCTGCCAGTTGTGTGTGCCTGGTTAATGCTGCTTGCAGGGAAGAGGAAAGGTCATTGTTCATCCTCCAGTAACTATGTGTTCTGAAAAAGGGAGAATCAAGTACAGCTCTTACAGCCCAGGCTGAGTGCAGAAGAGCAGTCGTTTTCTATCAGCTATCTACTGCCCATGGGATCTTTTGGTCAGTAGGAATCCAGCTGGGGAAAAACTGTTAAGACTTGTGTATCTGAAAACATAGTCAAGAAGTAATCAAGTAAAGGTCCATGAATGTTGTTTTTTTCTGGTTTCTTGTACAAATATGCTTGTCAATATCTGAGAAGCACAGAATAATTATAGGAGCCAAACAAAAGTGAGCCTGTGCTATTTATTGTGTCAAAAATCAGTATCATGACATTATTGACATTGGGTTTTGACCTTAGTGAGCCTTGACTTTTAGTTCAGACTGTTTAACTCTAAAGTCTCTGTACTAGTAAGTACAGCATTCCACCTTTATGCAGAGCCCAATGATTCAGCAATCATACAATATTTCTGGGCTTTCTGCTTGAAAATCAGAGGGACGTGTCACCCAAGCACATGTGTGTGGTGAGCGGGATGTGTCTGAGTCAGCTGGGAAGTTGAATTGGTAGGATCATTGGGTCTGGTCTGTTCCTTTGTTCTCTCTTCATTAATTTCACTTCTCAGTTAACAATTTTCCATGTACTTACAAATTTTATTATGCGTGATCTTGAGGAAAAGCTTCAATATGATCCAAACTGTATAGGACTGAGCAGAAAATACAATGTCTTTATGTTTGGCATTAACAAGATTGCTCCAAGAATCCTCTGTCAAGTTTAGGTGTTCATACTTCAAGGAAGATGTTTAAGTCAAAGAGACTTCAGAGAAGAACTGTAAGAATGAATAAGGATTGAAAATAGCTCCTGAGGGAGAAATTCCAAGAGCTCAATATGTTAAATATTATCAAAGAGAAAGGCAGGGAGGGAGGTGTTTGCAACATTTGTGTGCATTGTGAACAGGAATTCTGTGATGAAGCAGAAAATGATGGGATATCAGGATCATTTGGTTAAAATATGAGCCAGATATGTTTGCAGTAGAAATAAGAAATGAACCTTCAGCAATGAGGATAATTTATTGCACATTGTGGTAGGATATTCATCAAAGGAAAATTTTAGTTCAAATACAGTATTTTTCTTTTAAAATTTACGTAAATAAAACTTAATTGAGGGCATGTGTCCATGTTCTGTGGAAGTCAGAGTAGATGATCAAAGTATTTTTTTCTGTATCTAAATACATGCAACTGTATAAAAAGACAATAAAATATGGTTCTTCAATCCAGGAGACTGTTAAAATTAGAACAGAACTGATAGTTAACTGAAGACTTTTAAATGTCTAAAATGCCTGGAAACCATGAGTCACAAAATCACAGAATAGTTAGGGTTGGAAGGGACCTCTGCAGATCATCTAGTCCAACCCCCAAAACAAAGAACTCCAAAACAAAAACTTGTGGTAACTGTACTGAGGATTGAAGATTGCAAAGTTGTGTTGGTGAGCAATTCTTCAGCAATGTGGAGACGTCCTCATACTCCATTTCTGCATTAGTACATCTTGGCCATTTTAAATACTAAATTAGCAAGCCAGTTCTTGAGATTCCTTTCAAGTTTTCATGAAAGTACTGTGGAATTTAAGGTGGTTGAAGTTCAGAATCTGAAAGAAAGGTGAAATTATAAACAAACAAGCAAAAAATCCTGCTCTCACTGGGTAACTTTCATAGAAGAGAACATCTGGGCTGTTACAGAAAACTGCTGGGTACGACAGGGTGGTTACAGAAGAACCTACTCTGTGTGTGGAGGAATTATTGGAGGGTTTGCAAGGTGGAATTTGTAGATCCTGCAGAGACCTTGGGGAAATCTGTGTTATAATGCATTATCTCCTGTGGTGAAGAGCCAGCAGGAATGTTCTGAGGTTTTCCATGTGCTCAGTTTTACATGCCTTTAGCAGTCAGTGCTTTCAGGTCTTAGGCTTAGTAGAATTGTAGGCAGCTGGTTTTGCCTGGGATGGTTCATTTTCTCCCTTGTAGCTGGAATGGGGTTGTGTTTTGGATTTGTCCTGCAAACGGTGTTGATAATAAAGGGATGTTTTGGTTGTCACTGAGCAGTGCTTACAGAGCCAAGGACTTTTCCGCTCCTCTTATCACTCCACCCCACCCGGGAGGGGGCTGGGGGGCACAGGGAGTTGGGAGGGGACTCAGCTGGGACAGCTGACCCCAACTGACCAAAAATATGTTCCGGACCATATGGTATCATGCTCAGCATAAAACTGGAAGGGAACAAAGAAAAGGGGGACATTTGGAGCAATGGCACTTGTTTTCCCAAGTCACCTATGGCATGGTGGAGCCTGGCTGTCCTGGGGCAGGGCTGCACACTTTCCTGTCCGTGGGAAGTGGGGAACAAATTCATTGTTTGGTTTTGCTTGTGGTTAACCTGTTAAAGTGGGTTTATCTGAACTTGTGAGTTTTCACATTTTTACTCTTGTGATTCTCTCTCCCTTCTCACTGGGTGGGAGAGAGTGAGTGGTGTGTGGGGCTGAGTTGCCACGTTTAACCGTCTTGTGGGGGTTAAATCACAACATCAGCATAAGGAGAAATAAAAGAATTCTACATCAGAATACCAAACCCTCCTTTTGACACATTTTGACAGGATGAGCAGAAATCAAGCTGAAGCACAAGCCAAATAAGATATGCCTGTCTTGTGTAAACTCTTCAGCTCTTTGGAGAACGTGTCAGGAAACAGCCTTCAATATGATGAGGCATCGTCAAAATAAATGAGAAGGACCCAAGCAAGCACAGATCACTCAGTGAAACCAGTCTTTTTGCTTAAATCCCTGAAGTTACTGAAGCAATGTCCAGAGGTTTGATTAAGGAGCAGGGTTTGGTGAACCAAATCATGTATATGATGAGGACCAGCTGGTTATAATACTGCAACAAATTAGAGCAGGAAAAGTCTGCAGCTGGAAGGATTTTTGAGAGTCTGAAGGTGATTGTGCTTCTTGTCTCAGGGGATAATGTGCAAATATCTAGAAAGTTTCATGATACATGCTGAAGGGAGAGCTAGATATTTGCAGAGTGTTTATCAAGGGAAGGGTTGGAGATGTCTGAAAATGTGGGGGCTTTAGGGCTCAGTCGACAAACTCTAAGCCACTTGCTTTGCACAGTTTCTTGCTAGTATTTAATGGCTTAGAAACAGGTGGATGGTTGATAATTCTAAATGCTGTAATTACAGAAGAACCTGTATGAGTGCCTGTGTGAGGCAGAGATGTTTGACCATGCATTGTTTTTCTCCTGACTCATAGCAGAAAGTAATTCATAGCTGTGTACATATTTTCCTTCAGGACTGTTTTTATTTTTTAAGTTATTATTTCTTAAGTTTAGGCATTTTGTTTAATATTCTAAGTAGTTCTATACAGATTCTACCTTTTCCACTTTATATTTACCTTCATGTTAGGAATTACCTACATTGTTTCAAGCTTTGTCTTTGTAGTGGTGGTAATAATTTTACTGTGATAAAAGAGAGGATTTTGTTTTATGTACTGACATAGACTGTTACTATGTGGAATATAAGGTGGTGTAGGCCAAGTTTGTGGTTTGGAAAGATTAACTTTGGTAGAACTGTAATGAGAGGTATCTGTGTAGAGTGATGGGTGAGAAATTCTTAAGGAAACTAATTATTTGCAGAAACTGTTTATACTGGCAATTTCTGAGTAGACTTGGGTGCATTTATCTACCCATTATAGTTCCTATTTTACAGATGAATTTGCTAAGTGCTATTCAAAATTATTTGGCCATATGTTCCTGTTTTTACGTAACTTCATTTTGCGGGCTCTTTATATAAATAAAGTTTCTGTTCATGATGGCACGTACTAAGAGGAAGAGAAAAGAATGTTATTTCAAATGTTGTACCTTTTGCTAAAGAGCAGATGGTGTTTGTATGTGGGGCTTCAAGCAAGTTTTACACCTTGAACCTACTGTTTTATTCCAGACTGTTTTAGAGAAATTAGTGTTTCTAGCTCTTCTGAAGCATACCAGGTGATGTGTGTTTTAAAATCAGCAAAGATGTGAAGTTACACTGAGCTGCTGTCACTTTGTTTCACTGTAATTCTATAACATGGATTGTTCCCCAAGTGCAGGCAAGAGTTGCTTCCTGAAAACGTCTTGTCATGCTGAGGTGAGACTGAATGATCTCAAGTTTCTGCATCTTTATTCTTGCTTTTTTACAGATAAGTGTAAGACTTGACTCTTCCACTCTTTCTGACTTCCTTCAGTAGCCGCAGCTTTGTGAAGCTGATAGAGAACAGTCTCCTGGTGACACCCGTCAGCTCCTTCAACACCTTGGGACACATCCCATCTCCTGTCACAGTTGGTTCTTTACAGTCAATTTGACACACTTCATGGGCACTAAATTTGATACAACCCCCCCAGGAAAAATAGTTGACAGATGATTAATTTTCCTATTTGTCTTTTAATATGAAATTCGAAATCCACTGGTCATGCCAATTGTGGGAAAAAATGAATTTGTCGGTAAAGCCTCGGAGGAATTTGTAGGTGGGAGCTGCAGGCTGCATTGAAACATTAAATTATTAACCATGGCTTTTTACAAATGTGTTTCAAGGCATTTACATCTACGAATCACAAATATCATAGTGGGTGAGACTGAGGGCAGGAATTTACATTGTGTTGCTGTCACATTAGTTAATTGTCTTTCACTATTCCTTTGTTTAGTTTGTTGTGTTTTTTAATGACAATATTTGGGCATGCTAAAAAGCATAAATTCATTGTGGTTTGCTTCAAATAACTTTATTTTAGTTCTATTTTAGTAGGAACAAATTCATATGAACTCTGGCACAGAAGTAATTGCGTGAATATTTGAAAGCGTAGTTAGAGAGCAGCAATAAATATTGAACTGCTGTAGATACACACCTGGTATCTGCAACAACTAAAGTATTATGCTGGGGACTTAAAGAATTTCATAATCATCCTGTTGATACTGGCAGTTGGTGTGGGAACCATTGCAGAGCATCTATTGCGTGAAGGAAATACCTCCAAGGAGGTGACTGGAACCTTGGGGGTCACCTGTATATATACAAGGGAAATGTGCTGTGCCTCCGGCTCCAGGCTGTGTCTGAGGCTGAGCTGTGGAAACCTATTGAAATATTAGTGGATTTACTCATTTAGAGATCTCTAAGAATACCTGTGGAAGAAAATAATTAATAGATCAGGCTGCTGCTTCCCTTAACTATTAAAAGTGGCAGTTGTGACACTGTGCCCTTTCCTGCATCCTGTCAATGGGCTGTCAGCCATTTGGACCCTGCATTAAGGGGGAAAAAGGGAAATAGTTCTGATTAAATAGGAAAGAGAGTTACATGCTGTCAGAAATATGCTTCTGAAATTTTTATGTCAGCATTGTGAGTGCTCCATTACTGCGTGTTTTTATGGTATCAATTGAGAATAAAGCCTATACAGTGTTGTTTATATAAGTGCTTCCACAAGAGGCATATGATGAAGTGTTTCAAGAAGCCTGGTCTTGTTTTCAGACCAAATTGTTGGCCCATAGCTGATACACGAGCATGTGTTCAACATGCTGAAATAGTGGTTATTCAGTATTCCTTAGTCACAGATAAGCATGTAGAAGTATCCAGTTTTCTCCCAGGATGGAATGAGAACAAATGCAAAGATATTTTTAAGTCAAATTGAATTCTTGTTTTCCTACCAGCTAATCACATGTATTAGATGCTTGATAAGTGTCTGCTGTTTGAAAAACAGGTACAACATGGGCAAGTATGTCGGGCACAAGCCAGATGGTTTGATTTTTGTCTTCATGAAAATAGCAGAAAACGGGAATTTAGTGAGCAGAGAGGCTGTGGAGAATGTCGTGCTTCTGAGGAAAAATAAAACTTACTTCTCTAGTTCTGATCACTTAATAGACTTTGCAGTTTTAATACAGAGCTTTCTTTGATTACAAAGTCGTGGCTTCTTTTCACTTGCTTTGTCCACTTACGTGTAATGCTTTGAAAATGATTATTTTGGGAGGTGCTTTCTTACTTTCATCCTTGGTCAAAGAAAAGTTTTTTTTTCTTCATGTTTTCTCACAGCTGTTTTTCATAAGTGTGTGTGGATAAATACTCATTTCCCTGTGGTCTAGCTGGCTTCTCTGCACTGTTAATACTCCACAGTAACAGAAAGAGATTCTGCATGCACACTTCATTCTTGGTGTATTTTGCATGCCAGCACTTAAGTCTGGATTTTGAAGCTGAGTGGATAATTGGCTTTGAAACTATGAAAGTGTAAATTCACTAAATTTGCATGTGTATTTTAGAGGGGTTTCAGTTTTTAAACCAGCTTTAAAGAGCACTTCGGTTTTCTAGAGGAAAGCAATGTCTGCTCTGTAGGAAAAACCCAGAATATATTTCAAGTGTTTTTTCCCCCCCTTTTTATTTAATATGAATATTTGAGAATCAAGCACTTCAGAACCAGAAACAGAAGATTTTCCTGGGATGTCTGTTTAAACATAGGCTACTTCTGTGGCACAAGTGTGGAGTTTTGCTTTGTTTGGGATATTTTTTGTGAAGTTATTCTTTTGTTGTTCCTTTTTGTTTGTAAAAAGAAACATATTTCTGTTTTGTTTTTTGAGTGATGTACAGATGGTTCTTGCACAAAAGATTTTCAATGTGCTTCTGAGTACAGGGAACTGAAATGAAATACACATTTTCATATATATATATATAGTGGTTATTTACTAATGTATGTAAATAAGGAAGGGTTTATTTATGTGTGTACAATCTTGATCAGATAGACTTGTGGCTTCTGAATTTGTAAATAGTTCAAGCAAGTTTGTAGAGAATATTTATAGGAGTTTTTCTGAGTGCCAATCCTAAGAGGGATCTGAGATGAAATGCACATTTGTTAGGAAATATAAAGTTTGCACAGTTATGGAATTGTTGTTTCAAGGTATGGGAAAGTAACCTGAGATGGCCTCCCCTTTGAAACAGGTATTAGATTTCTCATACACACTCTGTGAGTGAAACGTGTTTGTTGTCTGCTTGCTGATAGATCAGGGCTTAGGAAAGTTGTCTCTGTGTGTTCTGTGTCAGAGCAGACTGCTCAGGCTTTGGAAGGGAAGAGTGAGCTTTTGAGGGAGCTGGTGTTATCAGGTCTTCCTTCCAGTAAAAGATTTGTGCTTTAATACTTGAAAGGAATGGAAAAAGTGTTAGTGAATATCCAATTATAGTTGAATTACTTTAAGTAAAACACTGGCTCTTGATGCTACTTCTTAATGGAGAATTGTTTTTTGTTCACTTTGCCTTGCAAACATAGATGAGAGACTTGAGAAAACTTACTCTTCTATCTTTTTCAAGATTAAGTGTGTATTTGGAAGTACTGATGTATAAAGACTGCTTTCTGCTCTTTGTTTCTCTTATTTGTCTTTGCCTTTATAGAATAAAATATCTTTATAGATGTATAATATGTTCTAAGTGGCAAAGCCTAAGTAATTTTTTCTTTTTTTTTCTAGCAGATGCTTTGTGTGATTTAGTTTTGAAGTCTAATTCATTCTACGTTTAATGGAGACATTTCTTTTTTTTTTCTGGTTGAAAGGAGTTCATTACTGACACTTCCTAGAAAGATGAGATAGAAGTGCCACAAAAAAAAAGGGGAGAAATTTTCTTGACCTTTAGTGTGTAATTTTTTTTCAGTACCAGTTCAGAAGTAGGAGAATCACTCATGTCCTGAGAAGGCATAAAAGCACCACTGTAAAAGATATATCAAAGAAATTCAGGTTTTTGGAATTGAAATAAATGTAATTTAAAGGGGAACTGTCAAGATACTTAGATCTTAAAGCTACTTTAGTGGAAACTTGATTTTTATTCAGTGAGAGGCTTGCATTTACACTGTTGGTTCTAGAATAAATTAACTGAAAGCTGTAGAAAAACTTCAGAGATTACTGTTACAGTGCTCCGTGGGGAATATTAATCCATTTATTGTTTATCTCTTACCTTGGAGGAATTCCATCTAGTAACTTTGATTCAATTAGCTTGTGCAATGTGAAGTATTCTAACCTGCTATGTGAACGTGCTGCTGTTTGAGTGATCGACTGCTGATTGACACAAAGTTATACTGCTTTGTGAAGGAAAGTGGAAAAAGAACAGAATTTTCTTTGAAACTGTATAGAGGAAATTGCCTTACAGTGATATGAGATGTGCCTCTCAAGCTGCCTCAAAATGCAGATTGACCCTTATCCTGATATGGGGTGGAAACTTGGGTAGATATTTTTCAAACCAAAAGCAATGTGGAAATAGATAAAAACTGAGCAATTATTCACTGATAGAATTGTAGACATAGGAGTCTGCTAGGGATGGTCTTCATGCACCAAGAAGTTCCTGAATGTATAGAAGTTCCTGTAAATATTACCCTATTCTTTCATGGTAATCTTTTCTCAATCAGCCCTTTTTTAAGGCTTAATTTCTCATGGTCCTGCAGGTGCTGATCGAACCATAAATGTTCCAGAACATTTTTTTTAATCCTATTGTGTTACACTAATCAGATTCTGCAGAGGTCTGTGCTCTATTTTGTTAGTTATTGCAGCAGGTTAAAAATGAAAAGGAAGTGCCAGTGAAAATTAATTTAATCAGGAGTACTTTCTGCAGACTCAGTAGTGAGTCTGGTTTATCAGGACTTCATAGTAAGAGCAGCAATACCAAGGAAAGAGAGATTCAGTGTTTATCTAAGATACTGATGAGAGATTTCTCAATCTTTTCCAGGGTACATTTTTGAAGGGTGTTAGCATTTTTGGAGTACTTGTGTTTTTCATGTGCTCTCTTGGCTGTGTCAGGTGAAGTGAATGGACAGCAGGTCAGACTTGAACAAATAAATATTCACAGCCCAAAAATTGCAGGATTTTGCAATCGATGTAATGAAGTTAAACTGTTGGAAAATTTGTGACAGTTTGTTTGTTTGTTTTTGTCTTCTTAATGAATTATAGATCAATATTGCAAATATTTTTTCTTAAATAGCCTGCTCCTAAAATATATGCCTTAATTTGCAAACTTGTAAATTATTTTCATTAACAGCCTATTGTCTTTCTAGGCAAGATTTATTCCTTCCCCTCAGCCACTACTTTTTATTTCCTTTGCTTTTGTTAGGGCTTCTTCTGACATTATTTCAAGCCTCTTTTTCAAAGGTGGGGTTGTGTGAGTGTATTAGGCAAAATAAAAGACTTACCTGGAGCATGAACTGTTCCAAAATGAACCTGAGGTGCTCAGCTTTTGTATTGACTGCGTTATTCAAACCAGTTTGGGGACAATGAAATCTAGATCTCTGGATTTGCAGGTTGACCACCCAGTGCTTAAGTCAGGGCTCTTGCTCAGCAGAGCATTCCTATTTGAGATTATATGCTTTCCTCTGCTAATTCAACAAATTAATGAAGAATGTTTGCTGAAATCTCACAGATTTCACTTCCTTGTGAGGAGATAATTACTTTTTTTCATGAATAAAGATCTGCAGTCACTGGCAAACTCAGATGACTGTAAATGCTACACAAATGGCTGAAATAAAATATGGAATAATGAGAGTTGCCCATTTAGTGATCTGAGTGCTTTAACAGTCTGGTCTGACCTTCCCTAGTTGAAGGTCAAGAGCTGAAGTGAAGAGCCCCATTCTCACGGGTGCAGGGCCCCTTCCACGTGGTCCATCTGCCTGTTGGTCCTCCTGGTGTGAGAGCAGTGCTTGGATTGCTGAGCTGAGGCTGCCACAGGAATGGGGGAGCACAGAGCTCCTGTTGCCTTCCCTCAGCAGCCATCAAAGCAATTGCTTTGGCTGATAGTGAAAGATGCTCTGATGAGGGGACGGTGGGGTCTTTGTCTTCTTGTTACACTGCAAGAATATCATGCAGAATAGACTATTGCAAAGGTTGAGCTGCAATAACAAGTACCTAAGAGAAGTCTGATTTCTTGAAACACGTAACACATTGCCATAGTGTGAAGGTAGGGTGGGCTTTTGGTTATAAAAATCCAGCAAAGGAAGCAGGAATGCATTTTGATTGCGTTCTTCATGTCAAGAGTAGCTTTTTGAATTGGATCCCCAGAGAATTTGTGGAAGTTTTATGTATAAGTAACAAATAAATTATTTCAGTTTGGTTTTTCCTGATCTATGCATGAAATTATTAGCTTTAGGCAAGTGCATAAGGATTCAAAGAGGCATTTTCCTCTAAAATTCAACTCATAGTACTATATCAAATTTTGTTTCCTTTTAACAAGCACAGAGCTTACTTAGCAGAGATTGCTGGAGAGCTGCAGCTGCACACATCTGTACTTCAAGTCTGTTCCCATCCAAATATGTAAATTTTTAGACTTAGTGGACTTGAGGTCAGACCTGCTGTGAACTTGGTAGTTTTAAGAGAATTGATTTGGTGGAAAGAAATGCATGGAAAGACTTGAGCATTTTGTGCTGTTGTTTTGAGTAATGCAGACTTGATTAATACAACTTAGTTTAGTCCTTTTTTGTTTAGTGGTGTTCCCCGTCACATGATTTGCTTTGACTGGTACAAGTGGTCACTAACAGACCTAAATTAGTGTTAATCAGCTTATGAAATTAGTCCAGTTTGAAAGGGGAATGAGAAAATGTAAACCCTAACCCCCAAATATCCCAGTTTATAGTGTACCTTATAACAGCATATTTATGTATTGCTGAAATACAAAGTCTCAAAAGTATTGAAAAAATACTTTACTACAATCTGGATTACCATATAAAGAAGAGAGGTAATATTTCATCAGAACAGAAGTTCCACAGTTCTGCAAACTCCGTGTGGTGCAACCTGCATTACATGTACATAAAGTTAAGCAGGATTGATGCTGGGCAGGTGTATCCTTACCTGCTGGAGCTGCCCAGGGGCCTGCAGTTCCCTGTGTTTGCTGTGTGCTGATTTCATGGTGTTAATGTGTTAATGCACCAGCAGATGTTAAAAGCAACTTTCCATGGATTGTAAACCAGGAAACACAAAACTAGGAGCTCTGTCAAAGCTGGGAATAGGCTCTAGGGGAGCTCCTCAACATTATCTGTTGTTCTTCAGACCATGTGGCTATTGGAAATGTAGTCATGAACTTTAAGAAAATTATCTGAAACACTTTTTTTTTTTTTAAAGAATGGAAGGTGTTGTGGTTTTTTGTTGTTTTGTTTTTCTTTAATTCGCAAGGAGATGTCCAGAATATGGATATCTAACTAAACAGAAGAAGGAATGGACTTGGATTTGTAAAACTTGGTCAATTTTCAAATGTAGCCACTAAGCCACTATTCCCCTGTATGGCCTTGGCCAAGGCTACTTTTCTTTGCTGTGCTTTCAACTCTCTGCACATAAAGTGAGTGATGCCATACTGTCTTTCTAAAGAAATTTCAGGAAATGCGATAAAAAGTGGTGAATTAGATCTGAGAGTTACAGTTTTGTACAGTCGTACAACGTTAGAAGCCTTACTGTATCACTCAGGTTATCAGCCAAAATTCTGATCTCATTGAATGAGTGATGAAGGTTATTCTCAATGCAGCTGATATCTTTCCACCTGTTTCATTCTTGATACAGTTGCTAGGATAATAAAGACTTGAAAATACAGTTAAAAAAGACAAAGCAAAGGCAGTATAAATAAATGTGAGCTTGTTTCTCTGTGCACTCAGGTCAATGATCTCACAGGCCTATGCTACTTTGTACTGAATATTCCTGGTTTGAAAAGGAAGGCTAAAATGGATAATTATGAAGGCAATGGCATGTTTTTTTCAGAGTGTTTCAATATCCTTTGGGCTGTATCTGGTGGTAACAACATCATATTGTCCCCAGCTTTATGTGAACTGTAATTTCTGATCAGTGATAATGCCTTGCACTGTGACTTACTCTTCTGGTGTGGCAGCCTTTAATGTGTTCTTCAACTTCCCCTTCCCATGTACCTTCTTGCATAAGCTCTGAACAGTGGGCTAGAAATATCATTTTTTGATAATGAGGAAAGCTCTGCAAACATTCACAGCATGCCACATGCAATTCCTATATCAGATTCTGCTTTGGTTCACCACCAAATGAAGGAAAACTTAACTGAAAGTGCATTTTTTGGATCTGTTCAAGTTGTTATGTATTTCTATTTTGGACATTTTCCTTGTGAGCAGACGATATTTGGAAAGAAAAAAAAACAAAACACAAAGATTTAAGGAATAGGAAGTGTTGTTCCAGAGTGATCACTGGGAGGAGCTGTTTATTACAGCTTTTATTCATTATTCAGTGGCAAAGAAATGATGAGAGATGGGAAGGTGATGTGGAGGCAATCATATTTTGTCATAAGTGGGGACTGCTGTCCTTTAGTAGAAAGTGATCAATGTCTTTTATTTAAAAAAAAAAAAGGAAAGAAAAAGTGGTGACCTCAAGGGAAAATACTAATTCACTAAAATTGCAACTTTTATTGTGTATTAACTATAAACCAGAAGTGCAGTTGGGCCACATCATGCCTGACGGGGTTGCACTAGGCGGGTAGTGGTTGTCCACCTGTCCATTATTAACACACTGGAGAGCTCATGAGTTTCAAAGAAGACAAGATAACTGTTCCTCCCACTGGAGTACTGAAGGATCTCTGACAGTAATCCCATTACACCTAGAAAGTAACCCCTCTCATAGAGATGATTTGTGTTTGTGCCCTGATATGACAAAGTAGAAAGGGGAAAAATCTCTTTGTAAAATTCTCCACCAGTATCTCCATAATCTCTACTTGAGTGAGCATCAGCCAAGTGAGAAAATGAAAAATTATAACCTGCCAAGCATCAATGGCAGACTGAAATGAAAAAATTGCAAGTTAATAACAGTGATGCCTCAAAAAAATTTGCTGGCCAATTTAACATTGCTTTATCCAAGGTCACATTCTGCAGCTGATTATTTTTAGTAATTTGCAGATGAGGACTGTTCTACCTTTCTTATGGCTGGTGAAGATCAGGGAAACCCCAGGTAAGGTGTAAAACTCAAGGTTATCAATCTCTTCAGATCAAAAGTAAGGCATGTTCCCTGCTTATTTGCTGAAGACTGGGCACAGAGATTATTTGCTCTGTAGTGAAGTGGGACCTTTATGGCAATAGTGAAGTCAATGCAACAGGAAAACTCACAGTGGAGGGAGGTTGGTGAAGGAATTGAAAACAGAAAAAAATAAAACTTCCCTGAGTTTGTTCAGTGCCAGACTGTTGTTAATGTTCATGTGATGGTTTTTACAGAATGGGGTTAAAATATTATATTGCCTATTTTTGAGGTTTCTTAAGGAATGTGAACCTGTTGCAAGCTGTAGTACATGAGACTTAATGTAAAGTCTGTCCTGTGAAATAACCAAAGCACGTTACTGGAATCCAAGGTGTGAAAACCATTAGTGAGCTGTAGCAGCACTTATTTTCCTCCAGCACAGTTTTCACAATCAATTCAATATTGCAGGGTAAGCCTTGCTACAACATTTGCAAAGCCTTGGCACACTGTCACTTATTTAAAATAGACAATCCTTCAACAACTGGAATGTATCATTATTGTGTAGAAACTCCTGCCCCGGGCCTGCAGTGGAAGGGGAAACTCTCCCTGCTTTTGTTTTCTTGTGGTTCTGTGGTCCTTTTAATGTAGGATATGCAGCATCCTGTTATGCTGAGTGTACACAGTGGTTCGAGGGAGATTTTGTGGTCTAGTGGTTCAAAAGTGTTGTCTGTGGGCAATTGTTTTTCACCCACTGACTTGTTGCTGTGCAGAAAAGACGCAACACTTCTGGCTGGCATGGAAAATAAAGGGCCCTTCTTCCTGGAAGATTGATGGAGTACCTTCTTTGTAACTGCCCTGTTTTCTAACCAAATAGGTCTTACCTGTCATTAAAATAATAGAAGTACTTGAGCAGCTCCATTGAAGGACTTTGCAAAAGCATTCATTTTTACTCTGTGTGATCCTTGTAAGCTGTGGTTATTCTGTGTTGAGATGGCTGAAAGTGTCACTGGAGTGCTTCTCATGAGCAAGAGGATAAACTTGCAAAAGGTCTAACTGGTGTTTGTTAATGATCACTGTGGTCAAAAGCCTGGGTTGAGTCTCAGCCTCTGGAACCAAGTTTTCTGGGCATTTGCTCAGTAGAAATGGGAGCTGAATTCCAGCTGTATTTCCCAGCTCTCTGTGGAAGTTCCCTATTAGATCACACATGTCCTGTCTGGCTTCTGAGATCTGACAAGATCACAGCTTGAACTGTTTAATTTTTCTCGCTGTCATGCAATGCATCATACTGAGTTAGTTCAATAGTCCTAATCTAATGCTTACTGCAATGAAACTGTGAATGTATCAATCAATACTTGTTTCAGTAAGCAAAGCAAAATGAAATATTCTTTTGACAACGTCTGTCCGTTTCATTATCTCCTTTTTAATCACAAAACTGTCTTTTAATGTATCCACACTTCCTTAAACTTTGTAGTCTGTCTGCTTTCATATACATCAGGCTGATGCCAGCAGCTCTTTTCTCTCCCAAACAAGGTTCCATCTAATGAATTAGGTTCATCTGTTGCATTCCTGCAGCAGAAGGAAGTGTCTTTTTTCCTGACATATCCAGGCAGCTCTGGAAGGCAGACCTCTGGATGTAGGAGCAAAAATTTCAGAGAATACGAGACTTCAAATTTGATGTTTTATTGCAGTGTTAGTTTTCTGCTTGGGGATATTCACAATGCAAGCAAAGCAGAGTAGCTTTAGTATTGCCAGTCTCTAGCATCATATAATGTCAATGTGGTGTCCAATATCCAGAGCCTGACAGGGTGTGCTCTTTCCTAGGCCAGAGAGAGCAGCAGTTTTTGGGTTATGTTCATGTTCAAAGTGGAATTTCTTCACTGAACTATGTGGTGTTTTTTCCATTTTTATTAAGGCTACTTCCCATTTATACAGGAAAAGGTGGTATCAATGTGTAATATTTCTAAGCATTTGTGCTGTCATATACCCATCCCTTTCACCATGTTTATGGCAGTATAGGGGAGATTAAATTTTTCCTCTTTTTCTGTAAAACATTCCTTTAGTAAATTTTTTAGTCAATAGTTTCCTTTTAATGTTGCAAACATTGAGATAAACATACAAGTGAGAAGAAGAAACAGAGCATAGAGAAGGTAAATAGCTGTTCAGAGCTAGGTGTGAGATTTTCTTCACACCTTCTGTGACAGAACTGGACTAGTTGTCCCTTTCTTCTGTTTTCAGCAGCAGTGTTGGTTTGGATGCTTTGTTCTGCATCCTTTCCACAGGAAAGAAAAGTCAGGGCACAACTCTCCTGTGCTTACTTACATAGGACTGACTATATGGATGCATAGTCTGGATGGAAGACAGAGCATCCAAAGCTTATAACGTGCAGTTGTAAACTTGCAGTTCTTTGCCAGCTAAGAGGTGGGTGCAGCAAGCTGTTCTCAGAATCAGGCCATTTTCCCTTGCTGTTGTGAAAAGCTAGAGCTTGACTCTCATTTTAGCTTTTCAGGAGGCTTAATGCTTTTGGGCTGTCTCCAGCCAAATGCTGATAATAGGTTCTATAAGGGAACTTTTGTGCAATGATTCATTTAGCAATGAGATTGCACGGAGAAAAAGTGGAATTGAACAAGGGAAAGGTAAGCGTAAAGGAAGTATTTAGATTTTTTTTTTTTTTTGGCTAGTCAGAGTAGATTAAGGCCACTTGAACACACATTAACACTTAAAAACAAAAATCAAAAGCTGCACTTTTTTCCTGAAAAAATCCTTTAGAATATTTTACATGTATTAATCAATGTTTCTTCTAAAGTTTCTTTCTTGTGACAGGTGTTTATGTATGAGGCTTGATTTGTAATCGTGTGGGACATCCAAATTGTTAATTTTAATTGATCCTTCTGACCTTAAAAGACGTGTAAATACTTGCAGACCATTCCTTTTTGTTTTGTTTTCTTTTGAGAACATTTCAAGGTAACTCACCCTGTTACTATACTTATTGTAGTATTTTTCTGGTAGGCATATTACTTTCAGAGGCTGATAGAGAAATAGATTTCCTTTTTGAAGCTTGCATGCTGATTATTAAAGTGTGTGCAAAGGAGTTCCCTGACCCATTACAAAATCGTTCTTTTGCCAACAGAAAGCATAATGCATTCTGATGGCACTCATAATTGCAGTACTTCCAGAGTAATTACGCTGGTAGTTCATTTTGATATTGTTGGAAATCATATTTTCATGTTATATTAAATGGAAAAGGGCATGCTTTGATCTATGCACGTGTGGAAATACTCACTGGGTTTAACTTGAGAGCAAATGTGTATTTACTTTGCAGGTAAGCAAACATTTAGGTATCTGAATCAGGTGAATGCATCTTAATATCACTTGTATGTGATGGTACATCCCTGCGTTTTTCCAAGTTCCAGCCAGCCCGGGTAGTGCTGGATACTGGATGTCAGGTGTTCCCAGTGTATCAGATTCCAGTGATTACGAAGTTTCGAATTGTGCCAGAAACCAGTTTGTGGGCAGACTTTGGCCTCTGTGTCCTCAGACTTGTTTGCTGATGTTGCCTCTCTTTAGTTACATAATATGTGTTTCTACAGTGAAGTTTCTTCCAGAGAAAAAGGAAACGAGCGTCACAGCTTTGAATAGCTGCCCTTTCCTTCGCTTTTGCTTTGCTGTGCTGGAACACACCCTTTCCTTTGGCAAAGAGGTGACTGAATATTTCATATGTCACTGAAGACACCTGGTTAATGAAGTGCTAAAACCTGATGTAGGAAGGACATTTTTGGAAAGGATGAAGAGTAAAGGTAATGTGGTGGTGCATTGGCACAGAATGAGAAGGCAGATCTGTGAGTAAAAGTAAAATAAACCAACAAAAAGTTCAGACACCAGTGTCTGTGTGGGTGTGTTTTGCCTGTCAGGCTTGTGAGTTAAAACTAAAATAAATACAGCTTTTGCTGTGGTGTACTTAGGTATTGTATAAAGTCTTTATTTTTAATAGAGTTCATCTTGTATCTTGAGATTAAATTACCCCAATAAAAATAATTTCTTTCTGTGTTTTCTGGATACAAAGTTTAATCAGACTGTCTTGGAAAGTAGCCTGGGACTAATGTGAGCATTTTCTTGATGTGATGTCTACACACTTTATTTCACAGGACAGGGGCAAAGTGCTGTGGTCATACCCTTATTGGATGGGAAAGGGCTGCTTAAAGCCTATTGTCAACACTAGATTTTTCTGCATTTTCTTTACAGTAGTGATGTTACTGAGATTTTTTAAATTCAAATTCACAGCTAAAAATACTATCCAGAATGTAGAACAATTACTAAATTAGCAGTTATTAATGTTCAGTGATTGTAAATAGAAATCAAGTTGTGTGTGGAAGAATTCTTAGTGTGGAAATCAGTATTATCATCAGACCTCAGTTTTTCCCCATCTTCTTATCTTCTAAAAGCCTTCTGCTTAACGGCTCAGTATAATGATTTGTATTTCAGATAGCTCCAGGTACTTATTCAATACAGTTCTTGATCCTTCTGCTGTGCTTTGTCATCAGATAGCCAGAATGGTGCCCTCTCCTTGCACTGCATGAGGCTGCCCCAATGTAACTTGTGATCAGGCTGGAACAGGCAACAGGAGTGAAGGTTTTATTGTAGGAGCAGAACTGGGAACTGCAGTGAAACTCCAGTTTGTACATCCAGCGGGTGGGGGGTGCTGGGTAGGAGCTCATTTTGGTTGTTACTAAGATGAGTGGCAGTCATTCACCATGTGGAAGACTGAACTAGCCAGTCATCCTAAAGATGTCTGTCTTTCTAGGGTGTAATTTTATTAAAAGCAGTGTCTTTTACAACAATGCGTTCTGGATTTTGTGGGTTTTTTTTAATGTTCGGGATATAAGTGTGTGTGACCTTGGTAGAATAAAAAAAATAATAAGAACATATTTCTTTGCATAAAAGTACATCTGAAAAGTTAAATTAAAAAATCCTTTCCTGCAGATAATTCTGCTGCTTTTCTCCTCCCTTTTAAACATACTCCTTACATGATGCTTAAGCTTTCAAGTCAAAGTTACGAGGTGCTTTAGCCAGGCCTGAGCCTGAGAACAAGACCCAAACCAGGACAATAACAAAATGACACAAAGATTGACTTCACCGTGCTTGCTGGATGAAGTGAAAACTGCTGAAATATAAATCCTATATCCTGGGATTTCACTGCCTGCTGGAACTAATCTCATTAACTTAAAACCACCTGAGGCTTAAGAGACATATACACTGCTGTGAGAAATTATATTTATCTCGTCCTAGGGGGAAATCCTTTCCCTCCCCCAGCTTACCTTACTTTTGACTTTGTCATTCTTGAATTACCAGGTCATTTCTCCCCCATGGGAAAGTCGTCATAGCTCACAGCAATGCAATTACTGTATCTGAAGTTCACTCTTGTATGAATGCTGAGATCACTGTTTGAGATTTTTCTTAAATAATTTCCTAAAGAAAACAAAGACTGGAAAAATAATAGGTTAGCAGCTTACTTAAATAAAGTTCCTCCAGAGCTACAGGAAAAGATTCCAGAATTAAAACCACACCATAAGGAAAACAGCTTTTTGTAAACATTTAGGTGTTTATTGTCTTTGTAAACCAAATACTGAGTTTCCTTTACCCATTAAAGTTTAAGAGGTTGGTGGCCTCTGGTAAGTGGGAACTGGATGCTTAATTTCCAATGCAAGGTTGCAATTTGAAGTCTCAGAAGTGTTGCTAGTGAGAGCTGTGTAGTTGTGTGGTTGATTACTGCACTCCAATTTGCACTGAGACTGAATCCCAATTCTACCTTCAATATAAAACCCAACCAGTAGACATACTCATTTTGACATGGGAGGTTTTTGGATGAGGCCTTATCTGATAACCTTGTTGGCCTTTGCAGCGGGGCAAAATGACCTTGTTCAAGTGGTTTTCAATGTGTGTTTAATTCTGAAAAAATAAATAAATCAATTTTGAGTTATTCATTAAAAGGCTTAAATATAAAAGGATATTAAGACAAGAAGTAATGTTAAAGCAGAGTGAGTGCCGAGAACCAAACCCTAATAGCCTGACCTCTGGAAGGCAGAAAGCCTTATGCAGTGAAAGCTTTTTGTGGTGAGCCTGGCCCTGGGCAGCTGCTTCCAGAGGGAGCCTGGACCGTGTTTCTGTTGTGGAGGTGGAAGTTACTTGCACTGCAATGGAGCTGCCAGTTTCTATGACTGAGCTAAACTGCACATCTTTTCTGTAAATTCCAGTTCAGCTCCAAAGACTGTTTGTGGATTTGAGTGACAAGTCTGTCAAAGGTTGCAGTTCACGAAGTTAACAGTGGCTTATTGACCTGAAGTCACCATTTGAACGACCAGCCGTTTAAACTGCCCAGTGTTAATGGCTTGTGTATAGGCACAACAATAAATACAGTTGTAATTGCAGTCCAATTAAAGTAATAAAAATGAGAATACAAGACTGTTTTATTCTCATTGGATGAGTAGAGGGCAAAAATAGAAAGTTGCCTTGCACCACTCTTGCCCATCTTCTCCACCCGTCCCAGAGGCAGCACCTTGCACGTGGTTTTGTTGTACCTCCCGAGGTTCCCGTGGGTCCACTTCTGCTTGTCCAGGTACAGCAGTTTCTTGGTTGAACTCTGTATAGAAGGCAATTTTGAAATTAAAGCTGCAAGCCAAGAACAAATTAATAGGGAGCACTCCAGTGTTTTAATAGATTTTGTTTTCTGTTGTATTTAACTGTCTTTGAACGTTTAAGTGTTCTAGTCTGTTGATGTGAATGCCCCATTAAAGATATTTAAGGGCCTACAATGAAGTGTGTAAGAGCAAATAGCTAAGTGCATTAATGTCTCTGGCTGAGAGCTAACTCCATGTAACTATAGCGCTAATTATGTGTTGTTCTGATCTTGTCTAGATGTAAGTGAATTTGGTCAAGTGTTTTTGTTTAATTTTATTGAGTAAGGAATAAGTGGTTATGGCTTATTGTGTTGCTAAGAATAGAGTCTGTAGTGGTGAATGGCTGCTGGACTGTAGTGTACATTCCCTTTCAGCCCTGCATAAATGAGTACAGCATATTCTAGTTTATTTAGTGATGGACAAGCTGTTAGTTCTTAAAATAGCTAAGGAGTGGGAACCCGACACCTTGAATGATTTATGTGTTTTCTTTGTAAGCTTGTTTCTGTTTTGTAACCTTTAAAATGTGATTTTTATGAGTGGTATCATTAAAATTTATACTCCCTCTAGTATGTGATGTTAGTCATTATTGCTCTGCTGTGCCTCCAGATCACCTGTCTGAATTATAAAACAACCTTCCTTGGAGCTAAATAGTAATTTTTTTTTTCCAAATGTGTGTTGACTTCATTATTTTTCATTGGTGCTCCCTTACTGGAGCCCAGGCCAAAATCTGGCCTTTTCTGCTTTCCATCCAAATGTAAAAGGTTGCTAGAGGTAACTGTATATTTCTAGGAATGAAATATGAGGGGTCTTTTAACTTAGGAGATTCGATATCAATCAGAAGAAAGCGTGAGAGAATTTGTTTTAAAGTGTACTCTATTTTTTGGGTAACTGAGATTGATATGCTCAGTAAGTGATTTAATATTGTGCTAGGCTTTGTGATGCTAATTTAAAAATGTTTCAGGGAAGAGTGAACCCTTCAGTAAAAAAAAAAAAAAAAANTACAGGAAGTGAATTGCAGTTCTTGTTTCTACCCATCGAGACTCTTTAAAAGATCTTACACACCAGAAAGGGTTTTGCGAAAGACTTCAAAGTTACACCTTTATAATCTACATCCTTAATTTGAAGGTGCTAAAAAGGTTTCTTCTAGGAAATTCCACAATACTCTAAAGAATTGTGGGTGTTTTTTAAACAAATTAATCAAATGGAAAACGGAAGTTTTGCTTGAGCTGTGGTTTACTGCACTGGTTCTCTGAAGGCTGTCCAGCAAACTGCTCTATAACTCATGAAGATGACCCATTTCTCTCCTCTTTTTTTTCACGAAATGAATGATCTTTATTCATAGTTTATGTAGACAGATTGTCAAGCAGATTGTGGTGTAGATTAGTTCACTGCAGACTCCTCAAACATGATTTACTAGCCAGCTTTCATACAGAGGGGAGATGGACTTGTTTTCTGACCAGTATTATTGCAGATGTAGTTTTTTCAAACCAAGCTTGTTTGCCTAGAAGGAGATCCTCGAGTCCAAGCATTAAACCAGCACTGCCCAGTCCTCCACTACCCCTTGTCCCGAAGTGCCACATCTACATGTCTTTTACATACCTCTTGCTGTGCTGATTCAGCCATGACCCTGGGCAGCTGTTCCTGGGCTTGACAGACCTCTTGGTGAATTCTTTTTTTCCTAATATCCCATCTAAACCTCCCCATGCACAACTTGAGGCAGTTTCCTCTTGTCCTTTTGCTTGGTACTAGGGAGAAGAGACTGACCCCCACCTGGCTACAACCTCTGTCAGGTATTTGCAGGGAGGGGTAAGGTCTCCCCTGAGCCTTCTGTTCTCCAGACTGAACAACTCCAGCTCCCTCAGCTGCTCATCATAGGACTTGTTCTCTAGACCCTTCACCAGCTCATTGCTCAGAAGAGGTAGGATTGCATGCAAAAGAAATGGCATTCAGGCTTCTCTTAGCAATGCCAATAAGAGGTTTGGAGATTTTTTTTTGTGTGTATGTGTTTGAGGGTTTTTTTACAAAATACTTACTGTTGTAATACGAATGTTTTGCTGATGTTAACAGAGGATAAAATACTAATTTCAGTGCAGCCTGAGGCTACCATGATATATTCAGTACTGTCATCTAGTTCCATTGAAAGATATGTGATATAGTACTAGAAAACGTGTTTGAACAACAAAAGATGTGTTATCGTTGGAAAACGTGGGAATGAAATATCTCAGATTAAAGTTATGTCCGAGTAAGTGCAGTACCACACTGGATCGTCAAGCCAGTGGCCTCTCTCTGAAATGCTTGGTATTGTGCTGCACGTTGTTATTTAAATTCCTTGTCTGTTTCTGTTTCCAGAATGATAATTCTCTCAATATTTTCAAGGCAAGTTTCTTGTCATGTTACAAATTTCCCCATTTATTCTTTTAATAAAGAAAATGTGAGCAGCAGAGGTTCCTGCATTGAACACTCTCAGCAGCATCATTCCTGGAGCTGGAAGGGATGCTCTGTGGGCTTGAGCTCCTAATATCAGCTTAGATGTACTTTGAGTTTTGTCCTCTCACCACACGCACTGCAACTAAACTTTGATTAAAGTAATACCATCAGGTTGAAGTTTAATTTGCTCTCTGGTACTTATACGTATTTAAAATTGTGAGCAGACTCCATAACAGAAATGTCAGTGAGATAGCGAAGAAGGGAGGAAGACGAGCTGTGATGCTGATTAGAGGAGGCTGCATTGAGTTTTTTGTAGGGTTAATGCTCTCCAAATTGGAGGATGTAAGATTGAAAGTGAAGGGCACACTCCTTGTTGAGGGAACGTGGTGGAGTGATCCTGATGCAGAATCTCATTAAGGCAACTGTCAGGATTCCTCTCTTTTGCCATCACCTCCCCTATTCTATAAGAGTCAGCTGTCGTTTGGAGTGAGCACACTGCCAAAGACACATTTACAAATAAATGAAAAATGTCACAATTGATTTTGCTCCTTTCAGGGGACTCTGTGTCAGTTTTGTCACATACCCTTTGTTATTCTCTCTTTCAGATCTCTTGTCTGGACTTGGGAAATAACTTTGGATGGTTCTGGGATTCTTTCTGTTGACCCAGGGTAAGCTCCCTGGATTATGACTTTTTATTAACATTTGTGCAACAGTTAAACAACATTGACTTTTCAGTGCTTATGAAGGATGAAATGCAAGAAATTCTTACCAATTGCCTGATGAGTGTGTGTCAAAGCTGCATAGTACAATCTGTGCTTGGGAATGCCACTAACAAATTGGATTTATTTCTTAGTTTCTTCTATAGAAGTATTTATGCATTATGGTAATTACTTTGCAAAATTTCACATGCAGCAGTACTAGCCACATGAAATATGAATAGCTATGTGGTTTTATTAGTTTCTAAAGAATATGTAGTTCTAAGTTTTATAGGTTTCTTCAATATTTATAATTTCTCACTCTTTCACTGTATGTTATATGGTTATTATAGTGCATATTGCTGCTTGTAATCAGATCAAAAGGTAAGTTGTTTTTGTTATGTATTTGCTGGCTGGGTAAGTGAACCTAATGCACAATATCAGTGTACTCCTTTTATGCAAAAGTGTTAGCACTAGAATGGGTAGCTGTTGAAATGTCATTATAAGAAATACTTGAGATGGTTTAGATACAGTGAAGTATCTAAACTACGAGCACATCTAATAAAAATATCTTAGCTATTTTCTCCTTGAACTTCAGGTTTTGAGATTGCAATCAAAATACAGAGTGTTTTACTAAAACTGCTGTGAAAGAAACTTCATTAACATCCATAGAAATACCCATGATCCCTTAAATAGCAGGTGAAGTTTTTTAAGACAGACCTAGTGCTACATCTAAGTAATTTCTGTCCTTTTTTACATTTTCTGTGATATCTGGGAAGTGTAACCTGCAAATAGCAGGAGGAGAAGAGTTTACCATTTTCCACTAACTTCAGCAAATGCATTCACACTGTACAGAAGGAATTATTTTGTGATTTTTGTGTATTTCTGACAGGATTCTTCAACAACAGTTTCCATAAATTTTGCGTTCTGGCAAACAGCACAAAGTTTCTATTTCAATGCACATTATGTTTTGTCACAGCATACCCTAAAAACTTGCTGCATTTTATCACTGTTGGTAACAACAGATTTTGGAAAACAGAAGAACTGAAGAATATCACTTTGCTGTCACTTTTGTAGTCTGGAAGCTCCTAGGAAATTGGGGAAAGAATTGCACTCTTTAAGAGAAAACAAGTACAATTTACAGTGTCCTATATGGAGGTTTCATTTCCATTCATCTTTCACCTGGGATTGTAATGTAGCCTGATTAGCTCTGCTAATCTCTTTGCATTGGTGTATGAATATTTGTCACCTGTTGGAGCATTTTTAATGCATTATACCTCATAGCTGGTTTTTGCAGTTCTCACATACCTTTGGCTTAATTAAAATTAAATGTGTTGAGTTAGCTTTAAAAAAAAATCAAAATTAATGTTTAAAATGACCATAAAATTTTCTGAAAGTTTAGAATTTTTATTTTTGTTCTTTTAACTAGGAATCAAAATTTATTAACTAGAACTTCCAAAGGGCATATTTAATTTTTACTTTGGACACTGTTCTGTTTACATATTAGTACAAACTTTGGGACAAAGCTCTCAAAGGCAATCTCTAATACTGTGTTATCAGTACTGGGCTGCCCAACTTCCCTTTTTTTTCTATTTGTATTAGAAGAAAATCTGAGAAGCGAATATACAAAGACAGAAAATGAATTCTGGCAATATGAAAACTGATGACATAATTTCAAGGAATGAAGCAGATAGTCCTAGGCTGTTATATTTGTGTAATTAAGTAATATTACTGTAAACAGAGATGGAAGGAAGGAAAATTGGGATGAAATAAAAGTAGAATTCTTGGCTATCAGACCTACGTAGTCCCAAAACTCCACCCTCCCATTTGACTTATACAGTAAATTGTTTTGAGATAACACTAAATGGAAATCTGTAGCATTTCACATCTAAATGGAGCATGAACTTAGGAGTAAAGCAGTGCTGGAAAGGCCAATCTAGAACACTTACAAAATGCCTTGAAACAAAAATATGTTTAAATATGACTTGGCAGATTTGCAGACTTTCACTCATGAAATTTCCCATCCAAGTTTGGTTGAGTCGCTGCTGACTTGGCGGAGCAAAGGCAGGGGAGGAGGCTCAGTCTGAGCCCTGGGAACCTGAGTGAGAACGGAGACTGGAAATGCATGTGGTGTGATCATCTGTGCATGGTCAATTTGAGAGTGTAGGGAAGAGTCTTTGACTACATTTCCTCAAGTCACTATTTTAGCAAGAGCATCTCGGGAATATTTCCAGCACTGAAAAGCATTAGCAGGACCTAATGCATCTTCGTTTTTCTCTATGAAATTGTAGTCTTTGTTTAACCAACAAATAATGGCAATTGCTATTGGGGTTGCTCTTTTTTTTTGCATTTCCTGGAATGAAATTGTTTGAAATTCCATTCAGCATTGGTTCCAAAGTTCATATATCCACACAGAGATTGGAATTAGCGTAAGAAAATCAAGGAATTGCTGCTGAGTTAATAGTATTGGCTCTCTTTGATAGGCATGTTCCTTGGCTTCTTTCAAAATTATAGCTATACTTTGAGTGCTGAATACAGCTCCTATGAGTCTTTTGTAGCTCTAAAACCAGGTTATTCAAACTTGTCCCTGATTCTGTGGTCCCCAGTATTTCACACCATGTCTACATAAAATGGAAACAAATACAGCCTTCCATCCCCCACCATCTGTTGTTAGGGGTATTCCCTTTTTTTCACTCTTTTGGGAAAGAATTTGCCTCAATATTCTTGAATTAAGTATAGAGACATAATTAAGATTTTTAACATTTGTAAAAGCTTGACTTGCATGCAGGAGGTAGATTGTGACAGCTTGCTATGCCATACTAAAATGACACGGAAGTAGAGCAATGTTTTCATCAACAGAAATGTGTTGCTGTTTGAAGTTGATTCTCTCTGTAGGGTGCCATAAAATAATTAGAAGAACATAACATAATCCCTCAGTATTGCATTAATTCCTTAGAGGGATGAATCCATCTTTTCTGACTGCAATAGTGCACAACTGACCATGGCCATACTGCAGAACTATAAAATCATCTGTAAAATGAAGAATAGTTTTTCTAGACTAGCATATTGATTTTACAAAATTCCTAAAAGGCTCATACTTTTTAGTGATTTTTGCTTGTAGCAAACTGGAAGTGAAAGTATTTATCTTAAAATTAAAAATTGACATGGAGTGCTGTGTTCTTTGCCTTAAAGAAAACTGGATGTAAAATATTTGTCTCCTGTGAGGCCTGAAGTCTATTAGAAGGTCTGTGCCAACACAACAAGAATCTTTTTGTTACTGGTGATAGAAGTTTTTGCAGCTGGTGTAAAGTAAAACAGCAATGGCTCCATACTGTAAATGTAAAGGATGAGAATTTTGAGCATTTTTTTTGCCAGCAGTGGATGGAAAGCTGGGTTTGTATAGTGAGACAGTGTTGCAATTTAGCTTTTTTTTTTCCTTGAATTTTTGTTCTTATTTGTTAACTGACCAATGCTCTAAGCATGAGTTTGTAATAAAGGATTGGGTTTGCTGGAAGGGGAGGAGCACTGCCCATGTGTTGCTCTAGTGGAAGATGAGAAATACTGTTTAATGAATTTGATCAGAAAAGGTTCTGTGTGCAATCCTCTGAGCTGACATGGTCCCCTACTCATAGCAGGAATTCCCAAACCCATGAGGATGTTATTTTAGCATCTCTTTAATATTTTTTCCCCTTTTAGAACATCTTTCTCACTGTGTTATGGAGTGTGTTGCACTTGAGAGGTTCTTTCCAGCCCACCAGACTTGTGTGTTCCTGCTGTTTCAGTTTGCACTTACCATTAATCCTTCCTTTACTTCTGTTTTCAGGAGTAGTGGTGGAAGTGGCCCTTGCAGTCACATCCCCAAATAAGCCCTTTTCCTGAAGAAACTAGACTTTGAGGTCTAGTTTGCTATGGCAGAGACTTTGAGAATGTGCAATAAAAATTCAGAATTCTAATTAACGAAACATTGAATGCAAGCCCAGCCTTAACTGACTACCTCGCTCAGGTTAGTAATTCTGTGAACTTGGAGGAGGTTACGTGCCTTAGCACAAAGAAAGGCATGAGTGGTTCCGTACGTGCAAAATAGAGCTGATGATTCTTCTATATGACACAACAGTGAGCCTTTGGTTTCAAGCATATTTGCTATTTTTGAATTGGTAAGTACCTAGAGCAATGTGCAAACCAATTTTGCAAAACATCCAAGGTCTATGGTTATTTCTCACATGAATATTGAAAAATTCAGGAAAATATGGAAGCTAAATAGCTGCTTCAGAGCCTGCTGTAGTTCAGGGCTGAGGTGTAATATTTACCATCCTTGTGACATTCTCAGTATACTTAAAAATTCTTTGACTATACTGCTCTAAATACAGCACAACTGAGTTTAAAATAAGTGTTTCCTATACTCCTTAAGACCCATGAAGGATATAATCTTCTTGTGAGAGTTTTGACATTTGTTTTGTTGGAAGCAGGATCAAGCATAAATGCTGGGTTAGAGTGACATTTAAAAGTGATCAGAAATACTGATCAGCGATCAGTAAATCGAGCTGCTCAAGCTGTTTAGTTAAGAGGCTCCTTTACGTAACATACTGTCAATTGTAGGGATTTTTTTATATTTTCTCAGATAGAGTATGGATATACCTCTATAAATAAACCATCCTCATCCTGGTGATGACAATGAGAAAGCTTTGATGCATTTCAACAACATAATGAATCTTACCTGCTGGAGGTTCTGTTTATATGCAGAGATAAACTGCTCAAAGGAAGATATTTCACCATCCCTGTATGAACACTTTTGATACTCTAAGGTGTCTCAGTGCATTATGGAAAAGAGCCTATCTCTACAGAGAAATGTTTTGCAATGGTTTTTATTTTCACAAAAGCTGAAACCATAACCAAGAAATGATGAATCAATTTGGATTAAAAAAAATCATCCCAGCTTCCCTTCCTCAATGAAATACCTGCACAGCAAATAAATAATACTGTAATTAAAGTAACAGGTTTCAGCTTCAACATGAAAGCTGCCCAATATGTGAGGCTTGCAGGAAATGGAACTGAAAAGCCTCAAGTTTCAATGCATTGTTTAGAGACAGGATTGAGGGACTTGAAGACAGGCAGGTCCAGCTTTTTGGGGAAGCTTCTCTTCAAGGGTTAAGTATTCCTGTTGTTTTCACCTTGGTTTCTCCAAGTCCACTTGTGTCCTTTGTCCAAATCAGCTAAGTTTGATGTCTTAAAACACTGCACTGGGAGTCTCTGACTTTGTCACTGCAGACCTTTTGGATTTGTTGTGTGTTTATTGAGTGACATTCATTACAAGCTGTGTATTAGCAGTTATTTTTGCAAAGTATGACTTTTTAAGGTCCTTTAACCTAGATAGTACTATCACAGTTGTAGTCAATAGCTACATGGTGAATATCATCCAGAAAATGATAGATTGGATTTGAAAATATAATTTCATTACCTCACAGAAAAATTTACCTCACAGGTACATGTTGAGACACGAGTAGAAATAAAGCAAAGGTTGGGGGCAGAACTGAAGCCCCTGGAGGAGACATTGCAGTTGGCAGTGGATGTGGCCATTTGCCTTTCAGGTTTGAATAGTTTGGTGGTTCTGCAGTGTTTGTGAGAATACATTTGCAATAAGAAGTGGGAGTGCCCTGTTTTTTAGTTTCTGTAGAAATGTTAATTCCTTCAACCTGATGGAGGAAGCCGCTTCCTTAGTTTTTCCTGTTGTTTTTCATTCATGTTTTCCTGTACCAAATGTATATTCAGAATGGGCTGAAGCTTGACAAATGCAGCTGTGAGGGCTTGTCTTCAAGCTATACTGCAGATTTTTCTCTTGTTTCTCTTTGCAATAAGAAATATCTGTTCAACTGTTTTTATAGTATCTTTATGATAGGCATTTCAGATACCTACTGCTGGATAAATAAAACTTCCTTCCTAGCTTGAGGAGCTGGGGGTGTTTTTTTATTTGTTTCTCAAAATCTGTTACAGTGCAGAATGTAGTTGGATGTCATAGTAAAGAAGATGGCCTGGCATGGAAATGAGAACATAATTAAAATTATTTTTCCTTTTCTCAAGACTTGGAACAAACTGTTACTTAAACCTTTTCTTAGAGGTATTACACCTAACAAGCTCTCTTGAGAGAGATGGCGGCGGAGCAGCAAAGCTATCAACAAAAATACCGAACGGCTGCATTCCCTGGGGTTTACTTAAATTTGAAAGCAGATAGGAACTGTGAAGAAATATGATGCAATCTGGTAAAGAAGCTGCAGCATAACTCCAGTGGCCTCAGACACAGTAATGTACCAGTATAAAGATCTCCTATTAACCTGGAATGCAGGTAATGTCATAAAACACTCTAAAGCTGCTTAGTTTACACTTGTCCTTGATGCATCATCCTCATTGTTCTGTGATGTGGAGATCAGTTTATGCTGTAAACTCTGTGGAATGGATGAAAATCAGGTCTTTTTACCTGCTGTGGAAAAGGCCCTGTGAACCTTTTCTGGGCTGTGTTAGATTATGACATTCTAAGTTCAAAATCACCCCTGAGATGAACCAGCAGTCAAATGGAGTTATGTGTTTCATCTTAATTTTATGGCAGGTTAGGGTTCACTAAGCCACTGAAGCCACTTGTGATCTGAGATTTTCTTTCCTTGCCCACATGAGTGTACCTGGAGTCATAACACTGGTGGTCTAGGCTTTGAAGGAAGTAAAGGAGAAACAGTAATTCTGGAATGTTTCAAAAGTTTTTTCTTTTTTTCCTTTTTTTTATAAATAATCTGGAATGCTTTTAATCTGTGCAGTAGTTGTTTTATTATAATCCTTTCTCAGAGTTTGTGAATGCCTTCAACACAAAGTCAGCAGAAATGGCTTTGCAGAGCCACAGACCTCTTTTTACTTCTGAAATTCAGGTTGAGAAGTAACAGTTGTTTTGTTGGTTGTTTTGGGAAGAAGCTCAATACAGGGTTCATAATGAAAAGCGTGGTTGAATTTGAGCAAAACGATGTTTTGCACAAGGCAGTGTTTTACCTGATTACTTTTGTTGGCTTTCTGTGGATCTGTAGGTACTGGGTTGCAGAAAGGTGGTGTGATGTCCAGTGCACTGCCCAAATAGGGCTTTCTGTGGGCACTGCAGATGTACCCAATTTATTCTGCCAACTTCATGTTTCTGTATTATTCTCAATGCTTTGCTCTAAAAAGTTTCTCTTTTTCTCACAATCAGCACATTCATTTTTTTCCCCACTATGCTCTCATATCCCTTGTGTTTCTAATTAACACTTCACAATCACTGCCTGCCCTTCTTTCTGCATAATCTGTGCTTGTTTGCATTCCAGGAGCACACCTGTATTGTGAATGCAACACCAATTAATACTCTTTTCAGTAGTTTGAAATAAATAGTGTCCACGTACGGGTTTATTCTCAAACCATAAAATATTCACTACTTTTTTATCTGACAGGCCTTGAGTCCTAAGCAAAAGTTTTAAACTCTATTTAGACTGAGTAAGCAGGTATCCTTGCCTAATCAGTTAAACTCCCCATGCGTCTTTATAGCTCTCTACAGGAGTATAGAGTTTAAAAAGTCAAGCAGTAAGTAAATACCTCAAAATAGATCTATTTCTCATTGAAATGTGCCTAGAAAAATATTCTTATCTGCAGATTTCCTGTTTGCTCTTAGACTGCCAAATCATATGTGAATATGAATGTCAAAAGGGGAGTTTAACCACTGAAAATATTTTGCTGCCTTTTGCTTTGTTTTATTGTACTGCTTTTTTTCCTCTTAAACATGATCATCTAAAGTAATTGCAGCTATGAAGATAGTGACAAGGTAAAGGCAAATTATAACTAAATCTTAAAAAAAAAATAACAGTTTTATGGCTTAAGAATTGCTTTTGAAGTTTTCAAAGCTATGTAATTTCCTCAAGAAAATGTCTCTTCAGTGTACACTTACCCTTATTTAAAAGAAGCAGAATTATTTCTCTGTTCTGAGGAGGAGTAAAGCGTGAGTTAACCCAAGAGTACATACAGAGTGAGTGTGTGTAAACATATTTCTGCCTTTAACATAATGAAAAAAGGAGACTGTTTTTCGGCAGAAGACATCAGGATAACAGAAGCAAAATAAAGGCCATGTTTTCGGGTGAATTCTTCTGCTCACTTGTTAAAGACTTCCTTTGAATCTTAATTTAGGTGTTTATGATCCAAGGAAGATTTGGGGTAATATGATTTAAGTATTACCTTGGCTTCTTGTTCTCATGCTTGGTTAGATCATCTCTGACCATGGGCAAGACTAGAACATATGGAGATGTGTGTCAGCCTGTCTGAGGGCAGTTAGCTGATGGCTCAGCAAACACCCAAAATGAGAGCGATGACAGGGTGGTCCTCGTCGAGAGAGCCCTGAAACAGGTAATTGCCCAAAGCTACTGTACTTGGAGGTTAATGACCAGAACTGTGTAAGTAATTCCCTGGTCCCTGTTGCCAAGAGCTGATAGGTCTTTAAGCATATCTTTTTTTGTCCCAGCTGTGTGAGATATAAGTGTGTCTGTGCTTTTATTTCAGAACATGCAACAGATTTGGTAACTGCAGATAAACCCAAATCCCCACATTTGGAATTTTACAAATGTATTGGTGGTTTTTTCCTTTTATAAGAAAAAAAAATCTCAGTATATACTGTTCCTGACCCCTGAAAAACCTGCTTCACAGTCCCCCTTCATGAAAACTCCTGATGAGACTCTTGAAATTGCATCTTCTTTATTATCAGTGTAAAGAAGTTGGAGATATGAGATGTAATGGTACGACTTGATGAGCTTAAGCACAGAATTATTGTTCTCTGAGCTGCAGCAATATTTGTAAGGAGAGATCTCCCAGCACAGCTTTGGCAATAAGTAGTATTCAACACTTTTTGCTTTTGCTGCAGATTATTTCGTTGTGGATAAATAAGCCAGTTTACAGAAGTTGTTTGATAGCTGTAAGTGTCTTACTGTGTTTCCTTTTGCTCCTAAGAAAATTTGGGTCCGTTATCAGGCCTCAGAACTGGTGGGAAGTGATAACTGTCTTTGGAAATGGAGAGGATTTATCAAATGCTTGAACATTAGGAATGTTGGAAACTCAACTGTACTAAGTGTGTGGAAGGAATGAGTCCACTAGTTTTGTGAAGATGAAGGTCACAGCTACAGGCTTGGAAATCCAAAACATAAATTAACATAAATTAACCAATTTGTGGTTTGCTGTTGGCTTGAATATTTAAATCAAGGTTGTATATCAGTCAAAAATATGTGATCTAGCTCAGCCAGATGCACGTGGACTCAGTGCAGAAATAGCTGAGTTATATTCTTTGACCTGTGCAGTGTAGAATTGGGTGGCCACATTTGCCCACTAAAAATGCTGGTTGTCAGAAATGAACTTTCAGCTGAATGCATTTCAAGAAGCACGAAACGGATTTGTTAGAAATAAAATGTCAGTAGAAAATGTGGAATAAGCAGATAATTGTCAATTTGTTAATTAAACTAGATGGATAAAATGAATGTGTTTTAAAAAAATGGTGGAAAAATAATGTTTTCATGTAAGCTTGAGAGTAGCATTGGTTTATCTTATTGAACCGAAAAAAATCTTCGCAATCTGTAGCATATAAGTAGAGCTGACTGTTGTGATTCTGGCTATGAGGTTTGTAGTGGACTGACTCTTTCTTTCCATATATATTTAGTGTACAAAACAGGACTCCATGTATACAGTTTTTGTTTGAGCTCCAGTGTGCTTAAAGAATCTGGTTGCCTGGGGAGGAGAAAAATGGAAGGGATAGGAAAGGGGAAGTTAAAGAATCTAGAAACAATCTCCCAAACACACCACAAAGCCTGAATGTGCCCAATGCCACCTGCACTTGGCTTGTTTTATGCACTGTTGCACCTGAGTGGAGTCAAGTGGCAATAAAAGGAACCTTTATATTGGCTATTTGTTTTCTGAAGTGTCAAGTACTTGTGAATTCAAAACCTATGTGGTAATCAAGGTGAGCTCAGCAAAACTTAATTAAATCCTGAACAATATTAGTGTTACACAAAAAAATGCTGAAATCAAACAAATAGTCAGTGTCTCAGTTGTCTGGATTGAATAAAAATAATTTCAAGTAAGTATAAATGTAAATGTCTTTAAATCAAATGGGCATTCTTTAACATGCCACATATTGTTTTATTTTCTAGATATTTTTCTTATTCCCTTTGTTCATACCTACAGGAGAATGGTACTGCTTGTCTGATAGGACATTGCTTCCTCTCTTCTCCCTCAAAATATCCATGCACAGCACACTGAGTGGCTTAGGAAAATGTAATTTTCTGCATTGGTTAGTGACCCTGAATAACACATTTTAACCTTAGATAACCTGGGAGTTTAGATTGAGTTTTAAGAATATTTTAACTTTTTAATTCTTCTGTTTAACTTAGAAACGGCTGGTCTTTGTCCTGTTTCTTTCCATGGAGCTCCATGTGGGAAGCAGCTATCTGCTCAAACAAAAACAAACCTACAGAAGCAGTGCCTTGATTTGTATAGGAAATACACTGGGTTGCCTGTTATGAACCGTAATCAGCTTAAGCTATCTCAGAATTTAGTTGTGACTTTTCCCATACCTGGAAATATTTAAGCAGGTGCCCATGGGAAAATTGAACAGAGTAAAGCAAATTGGATTGGGTTTAAGAATTCATCCTTTTTGTCCTACACATCAAATTCATTTTTCTCAAATGCTGTTCATATTGTGCTGCATATTAATTGCATATTGTGTGTTCTTTATTCATAATATACCACTGATAATAGCAGAAAATTAAATTTTTAATTCCCAGTGATACCTTAATTTAATGTTTCAGTTACTTCTCGTCTTTAACTAATCTTCTGTTCTCTGAACAAATTTGATTAAAATCATTGCATTTATTAGAAAGAAATTGGCTAAAATGTATCAGTTTGGTCCCACAAGGAGCCAGTATTAAAAATTCCTTTCTGGGTTAAGCCTTTTGTTGGATGGCAGATGTTAGGCAAGGAGATGGCTGATTAAAGCTCAGAAATCACTAGGATATTGAAATGTGGAGGAAATGATCTGCTGTAGTTACTGCTTTCTCATTTTCCATGTAAGCCATTCCTCCTTTCTCTTGTCTCCTGATGCTCCAGTAATTATGAATTTGTGAGATTTGGGATGGGATGTGGGACACTGACAAGTGATTTCAGATGATCCGTTCAGCTTTCATCTTTCCTAGTGCTGTTTGCCAGGGCAAGTGCTGAGGAGAATTTACCCTGCACTCACTTCCCTTTTGTGTGTCAGGCTGAGCAGAGTCAGTGACAGATATTTAGGATGGGATAATGTGAATGGCCCTACTGCTGCAATGTGATACTATCTCCTGGGCAAAAGAGGCTCCCTCACTTTTGTCTCCAGTGCACCCAGCTAGTATACATGTTCCAGCATGGAACGAAGGTTCTGAAGGTTGAATGTTCTCCTTACACTGTATAAATGGAATTGTGCAGTTATTTCACCATCAGGCAGCAAAAGGTTTTAGTGTTAAGACCTTGTTTCCTTACCTGTTGAAGACCTGTTGCAATGATACCTAGAGGGAGCCTTGCTGTTTCCATGATGTGGTCAATGTGTTGGGCTTTGCTTGTGCCAACATACTTAGTTCTTCAAATCTCACAGGGCAAGCTTACTAAGTGGTTCAGAGTAAATGCCTGAACATCCTTGCTTTGAAGCTCTTAGGGAAAATGGAAAGCTGGATAGACCAGGAAGTTCATAAATGTGCATTGAGTCTTCACTGACAAAGCCTATCTTATTTTGGACTTCTGTGTTTGTAAAAGATGAAAATTGGAAGTTATTTTGGAGTCAGATCAGTGTCTTGTAATTTGTAACTTTACGCTGATTTTGTTACTCTGGTTTTGATTGAATTGTTGGTGGTTTAACCTTCTTAATTTTCCATTGAATTTTCATTGTCTTTACCCATTTGATGTTATGCATTTCTTTGTAATTAGGATGTTTTAATCTTCTCTCTTGGTCTGTGTTACTGAGTTAATGGTATCTCCTTTGGAAGTATGATATAACGTTGTTAACTGGTTGGCTAAAATTGCTAGGGAGGAGTTCTCTTCAGTGAAAAAAAATTAAGCATAGGTCATTCCCAAACCTAGCATTATTATAAAGAAATGCTTTTGAAATACTTGCATTTATTTTTATGATTGTCCCTCTCAGTTCTCATTGTATGGCTGATTAACCACATTCGAAACACAATTTGCTGCTCGTATAGTGACAGACCTTTTTTTGAAAGTGTGAGTTAATGAAATTTAATGCTGTCTGTGCTGTCTTTTTTAGGTCCTTTGAGCACCCATTAGGTAGGTGAATTGCTCACTTGTAAAGCTCTTTCAGCAGTGGGACTTAGCAAGCATCTGCCTTAACTGCATTCACTGTTGTCTCACATTCATTCTACTGTTTATCTCCTTCTGTTCCCCAGGCCTTGATTCTTCAAATTCACAATATTAATTTTGTGATGCCACAACTTAGTACAGTATCCCCACAGTATTGAGCTTTACATCATCAGTACAACTCTTTCTTGGTCATGAATCACAGAATCATTTGGGTTGGAAAAGACATCTAAGATCACAGAGTTCAACCATTAATCCAGTGCTGCCAAATCCACCCCTAACCCCTGTCCTCAAGTGCCACATCCACATGACTTTTAAACATCTCTAGGGATGGTGATTCAACTACCAGCTTGTCTGCTGAAGCCCAGTACACCCGTCAGTCCTTCCGTGAGGAGGGGGCTGGTGGTGTCAGAGCTGTGATGTTTGATGGCTCAGCTGGGAGGCAGAATGAACTCTATTCAAGGTCTGACTGTGTGTGGCTGTCTCTTAATGAATTGGATGGGATTTAAGCTATGTACTACTAGCCTTCTGTCCATGAATGAATTTCAGTCATAGGCTGAGGCTCTTTTGGGGTGCCTTTTTTAAAAAGCTGTATGTAAATTTGTGTGTAAAGTATGTTTATTTGTTTGTAGAAGGCAGTTAAATGCCTCCCTGACACCAGATCCCATCCAATCTGGGAAGCCAAGCAGGGTTGGGCCCAGTTAGTGTTTGGATGGGAGACCTCCTGGGAATACCGAGTGCTGTAGGTTCTAGTCCTGAGGGCTTCACTGTCACCGTCCAAGCTCACTCGGCCGTGGCAGATGAACCTCAGGAGTTAAAGGTAGGGCCAGTTCTGCACACGTCGTGCCTCTCCTAAAAAATCCACTGTGCAGGCTCGAAGGACACACCATGTGGGTAGAGCCCTTCCCAAATCTTTGTTCAGGAAGCTGAGCCATGATGATGTTGTAGATGAATAATGTGCAGTATTCTTTTTGTTAGGTCTCATCTTCGGAACATGTACTTCCTTACTGTAGAGAAAGTGAAAACTTTGTTGCTCTCCTACAGTGTGCAGGAAATAATATCAAAACATTCACTGGTTGTTTGGAAGTAGGGAAGGTCCTTGTGAATAAGGGTGATGTGCTGAAGTTTCCTTTTTTTTTTTCAATTTAAATTGAAACAATCATAAACTAAATTTAATAAATGTCAAATCGAAGACTAGATAATGATGCTTTTAGCTGAATTTTATTCATTTGTGTTTTTCCCTTTCTTGCTAACTTCCAATAATTGTACCTTTAGTGCTTCTGTGAGAAAGAACATTATAAGAAATGTGTATGTTTGTCCTTGAAAACTAGTGTGGGAAACAATTGCCTTGGGGATCCTGGGACTATTTCATTAACTAGGAAATAATGTGGCAAAGTGTGTATCACATCCAGCAGTGATCTCATTGCATCTTTCACGTTGCGGGACTGCACCTAAGAAGTGGCACTGTTTCATGCCATCTGGCAGTTCAGTTGTAGGCCCTGGATATAAGGCAGGAGGTGGTGGGAGCAAATGAGCAAAACCGGCATTTGTACGTTTGTAGCCTCTTTCTGCTTATTTTCTGTCACACAGTTCCCATCTCATCCTTGTCTGACAAGCCATTATATTTTGACTCTGTATTATTACCTTCATTTCTTACTACTTCATTCTTCTCTAAGTTTCTTTTCTTAAAACTTTGAGTAAAAAATATGTCTGAAGGGAAATGATGTGTTTTATATTGACTAAAAGAAGGAGATTTGGCACTTCAGACTTAGGCTGTTATGTTTCTTTTGCAGAGCTCTTCTGTCACATGGGTTTGTTTCCATTTGCATAGATCTGCAATTTATAATATCTTCATGTGATAATGGTTGCCAGTGTTAATAAGTTAAAGGGGGTTGATGAAAGAGTTGCTATAAAATACATTCTTTATAGATGCTTATTTTCAGACTAAGCATCAACCCTTTTGTGAGTAACAGATTGGTTACTTATTCATGCCACGTGCTGAAAGTCATGCATATCTCAGTGTTTGACTGTATCTACTTGTAAATAACTTTACAAAACTTTTGGAAAGAACTGTGGTGTGATATTATGAGCATAAGCCTTTGGTAGTGTGCTGCTGCCTTAGGCTGCTTCATTCCAGAGGGAGAATGGTGTGAGTGGTACTCATTCCACACCCCCCTCAGTCTGGAAGATCGTCATGGACAATCTGCAAGGATCAAAACTTGAGCTACAATGATGAACCTTGTGTCACTAAGCAGTTGTCCTGTGGGTACACCAACTTAACTGTTGGTCCTGGATGAACTCTTTGCCTAAATACAAAAAACTGTCCTACAGGCATTGTTCTTGTGTGATTACTGATGGGTTTAGTGACTCAAACTCGTAAATAACCTTCATTCTGTTAGTTTTGACAATGTATTTACAAAGATTTGCAATCTGATTTTGAGATAACGTTTTGGTTTTAAGTGATACCAAGTAAACTATATTCTCAAATTTTTAAAGGAACTTTCAATGAAGTTCAGATGGGCACAGCTTGCTGACTTTCACTGACATATTCAGTGTGTTACTATCATAGAATCACAGGATGGTTTGTCTTGGAAGGGACCTTAAAGATCCTCTCATTCCAACACCCTGCCTTGGACAGGGACACCTTCTACTCGATCAGGTTGCTCCAAAACCTGTCCAACCTGGCCTTGGACACTTCCAGGGATGGGGCAGCCACAACTTCTATGGACAACCTGTGCCAGGGCCTCACCATTGTCACAGTAAAGAATTCCTTCTTAATTTCTCATCTAACCATACTGTCTTGCAATTTGAAGAAGAAATATTGCAAACTAACAATGTTTCTAGGGACTTCATGGTCTTCCACTTCAGACAATAAATTGATTGAATGATCCTGAATAATTATAGATTTATAGCCTACTTCTATACATTGTCAAAGACATTTTTTGACAGTATTTGCATTCATAATAAAGACTGAAATATTTGTAGGTGTTGGAAAAATCAGAATACTTGGCTTAGTCCAGTGTAGGCCCCTATTTTTACAAGGTGTTATATAAACAGAAGTGAAATTCCCTCATCCATAGAGCTTATTTTATAAATACACCAGGCAGGCAAAGGCAATGAGCAGGAGCACAGAGAAAACACACCCACCTACGTTTGTCTGGCAGGCCATTGAAAAACCCCAGATGTCTGGATGTGAATTCATTGGGCAGTGATGTTGGATGTGAATTAGTGATGCTGTTATTGCATTATGTTAACATCAGGAGGCCTTTATTGAGAACCTGAGCTCTACTGTGCTTTATTGCCAAGAATCATTCCATAAAAAGATATTTGTCCAAAATAACTCACATATTAGATTTGATGAGCTGCAGCAGGCTGATGGAACAGAAAATGATGTTATGAAGTCTATGGTAGTGCAGCACTGTAGTAGTTATAAATGAAATAAATTTATTTTAGGTTGTGTAATAGATATTAGGACTAGATCAACACCTGTACATCAGATATAACTGCCTGGCTTCTGTCCAAAGGAGGAGTTTTTTTGTAGTCCTTGACTGATGATTTTGAACAATTTTTATTTGAGGTTTAAGTATTTTATGAGTTTGTAGGAGAATGTGCACCTTTGTGCATACAGTTGTTCAGTGTTAATATCAATGTGGTTTTCCAGAGTAAATGCTGATAAATTAAAAACATTCATCTCTCTTCTATCATGACTAATTCTAGAGTTTTAAGGTCCTGTTTCTTTGTGTAGGAGGATGATATATATCCTCAAGAAGAAGACTATGTACATCCAGTGCTCTGGATAATGAGAGTTTTGGTGTGTAAACACCAGTGGGGGAAGAATTAGTTTTTTGGAAGTCTTTCTTAATGAGTACACATGTGCTGAAAGATAATAAATTATTGTCTTTTTGATAGAGTTAGAGGAAATATCCACGTGAAAGCTTTTATATTGTAGAACAGATGTATCAGGTTAGTTCTTTAGGTAGTTGCTTTGACACTGATGACATGAATGATGCTAGCAAATGACCTGGAGATTTTTTGGAGATTTGCATTCTTTTTTCAAAAATATGAAGGGGAAGTCAGAGACTATTTAATTAAAAGAGGTAAAACACTGAGCAAAAAGAAGGACAATGTAGTTAATATATAAGAATAATGTTTTAACCATACTGCCTTGTAGAAAGATTACATTGTACTGCCAGTGTATTGGAGGGAACCACAGTCCTGCTGTCTGGGACTGCAGCCTGGAGATGTATGGGAGTCTCACCAGACACCACTCTATGGTCTCTTATCTATTCTAGTGTGACGAATAATTCTGCTCAGCTTGTCAGCAGTGACAGCTGAGACTTTTTGCTTAGATGCCTCGACAGTGCTTGTATTAAGCACCCAGAGCCATACACTCCATTAAGTTTTTGTAAAATGAACTGTCTGCTCCTTGCTGTCTGGCTGATGCTGGCAGTGTTTGAGCTGTAATCCTCTCCAGCTGCAGGTTGCCCGAGAGACCCCCTTCAGCCACCTGACAGGTGGGGTTGGCATGGTTTTGGTGGAGTATTCAGGGCACACTAGTTCCTTAGACAAGATGGGATTCCACCAGCAGTGTTTTTTTGATACATAAGCAATGGCACATGCAAGTAACTGGAAGGTGCTGTGTGGAGACGTGAGGTGTGGTTTGGGTATCACTTAAATCTCCTGATGCTATTGCTCCTTCTACCACCTACATCACACTAGATAATTTTGAAAATACAGCAACTTTCAGAGTTGGATTTTCATTTTTATGGAAAAGAAATACTGATAGAGTTGAGTTATAGATATAATTGCAAATGTAGGCATTTATAGCCTGATGATAAATAGAATTGAAGGTTGATGATTTAACTCCTCAATAAATATGTGGACAAAATTGAAGAACAAAATTCCCTTTCTTGGTATCTCTGCTTTATCAAGATACTGAGTGCTGTTGTGGTTGAGTTTCTGCCTGTAGATTTTACAGCATTAGAGATTCTCCACTGATGCAGTTGCAGTGCCTTGGCCTCTGGATGTGTGGGTTAGTTCAGCAGGATCTCAGTGGTGCTGTTGTAGAATTTTTAATTGTTGTTTATTTCCCAAAATTGAAACGTGAATACCATCTACTTCATGGAATAGTAGATTTTGCTACATTCATTCTTACATATCTATGTAGCTTATATTAATTATATATATATTAATATAGGATATTATTTATATTACTTTGTATGATACTGCTGTTAGCTGTGGTTCACACAAATCAGCTACTGTCTTGTCAAGACAGTCAGTGTTTCCCCATCTTCATCAGGAAAAAAGTTATTTTCACAGCTTTCTTAACATAACTATAAAAGTTTGTGCATTCTGTGTTAAATTTTGACATGAAACTTCTCACCATAGGAAAAGATACAATTTTTTCACATCTGATTTAACACTTTTCCCCCCTACGCATCAGAGGTTGAAAAAAGGGAACTTGGCAGACTTTTGGTATAGTATGTGGGTTAGAACATACATCTTAGGCCACGTGGATGTGTTTGTGTCTCTAAAATGTTGAGAGGGATGGAAGCAATTTGTTTCATGCACTGCGTATGGAAAAAGCACACACTGAATAGTAACAGAGCAAGTCTTGGGAAGGTCTGGAAGAATAGGGAGCCACAAGCAAATAACTGGCTTACCATGAGGAAATGTGCACTGAAAAGGACGGATTTAGCAATTGAAGATGGGATTATCATGTGATGAGTTGCAGCTGGTTCAGAAGCACTGACGCTGAAGCTAAGCCTGACTGTTCAAACACTGCCAGAGGTTGGAGGAACAGCAGCAAACTTTCTTGGCTCAGGTTGTGGATGAGTTCAGTGGCAGCCCAGGTGTGTAACCTGTATGCTCTGTGTTTGGGGGCAGGTTATGTTTCCGTTCAAGAACAGATTTATTTGTGAGCGTGGGCTTCTGACATGAACAGTGTTACGCTGAAGTGGGAGTTACCACAACTACATCCATGTGCTACCAAAGGGCTGTGCTGCTCTGGCAGTACTGCTGTGATAACAGTGTTATTGCCTGAGACAACAAAGCCTTTGCTCTGGGTAATGGTAAATCAAGTGTAACTTAGAGCCATAATTCAGAACAGATGTGGGTCCTAGTTCTGCACTGAAATCTGAGCGGGAGGAAACTCCCTCCACCTACAGCCATTTAGGCTGGGACATGAGTCATGAAGATGCAGACTGAACAAAGAGGGCTGTATGTGGATCTCTGTCTCCTCTGCATCCCTCTGAGCGTTCATTTGTAGTCAATTATCTGTTACATGCTTGGTGCCTTTCTTCTTTCACTGATTTTAAAACTTATCTATTTGGATGAGTGGAGGTGTGCAAATGAGTTTTTGATCTCCTTTGCTTTCTACATAAGTTACTTTTGATGCCAGATTTTGTAAACTTTGGTTTTTGTTCATGCTGAGATATTTCTATGCCAATATCCTTCTTGAAAGAATATTTTCTTAACAAGCCCTGATAATGGAAATACTTTTAGAAGGTACCAGCAGTCTACATCAGTGTAATTAAAATTGGGATTAGGGAAAAGACAAAAAAAAAAAAAAAAGCTTTTAAGCTTAGATGTGAAATCATGAAATGAAAAGACTTGAATTTCTTACTTTTGGCAGGGGATGAATTTCAACAGTGGTATAATATTCTGATCTTGACAACAGAGATGTTTAAAAAGTGCTTCATTATAAATTGGAAACAGTGCTTACCTATTGAGTGTATAATTGGGCTGTTTCAAATTAAATATTTTTTCTGTATCCTTAAATTGTGCTTTTCAGGTTCCATTTCTTAATCCTTATAGAACTATGTTTATTTTTATTTTTGAAAGCAAGAATCATATCATCTGTTTATACAGACTCATGGACCTTGTTTATAATTCTCATCTTAAAACAGATCTCCTGGCTATCAAAAGTCTGTTAATGAATTAAAATTAGTTTGGACTCCTAAACCCATTGTTGAATTGCCAGATGGTTTGTGATTTTTGGTAATGAAGGCTGAGTGTCACTATTAGATCAGGGCATTGGTGATCGAAACAAGCAAACTGGTGCAGGGAACTAAATGCTTCTTGCCTCACATATATACTCAGAAATTAGGTACCATATCCCAAAGAAATCCAGAAATTGCTTCAAGTTCTGTTATTTAAGAAGAAGGTCATGTGTGTATTAAATAAGAACCAATTTTCTGTGCTTCTCTTTGTTTTTTTTTAACCTTTCAGGTTCATATTTTAAACTTTGCAAGCATGAATCTCAGATATGAAAGTACTATGTGGAATTTCATGACTATGAATTGGAGTCCAAAGAAGAATGATCTGGTATTGTGACAAAGTTAATGGAATATTGCAGAGTTGATGGCTCTTTCCCTTTGTCATAACTTACATTTAAATATTTTTTTTTAAAAAAGAGAATTTGTTTGACTGGAATGCTCAACAGACAAGATTTAAACTAGAAAGAAGTGTGATTCTTTTAATTGTCAGTCTCTCTGTAACCTTGTAGTCTCATAAATTAACTGTTTTTAAGTAGTAATGACCTGGGAAAGGCAGATGTTGTATCCAGCTGTTAAATGTTTTTTTAATGCTTCCTTTTTTATAGAGACAGTTAATCCCAGGGTAAAGCCTAAAACCATTTCTTGAAAAATTTCCTAATGTAGTCCTCAGTGACTAACAAAAGCAATGATAGCATGTAAAAGCAGCATGAAAAGCTAATATTAAGTACTAATTTTATAGCTCTTTCTAATGCCTTTTTTTTTTGTGGGGGAGACAGCAGTCTTCATTCCTGGCAATCTGTGGGATTTGTGGGAATTCCCAAACTATGGGAATTGTGATGCTCCATTTCGCACTGAGCCAAACCCCTATCCAGAGGTGAGAGGACTTGTGTGTGGGTGGGGAAGGAGGAAAGGGAAGTTAGGACTGGGGAAACCCACAACTTTGCTCCCTTGGGTCCTTCAGCAAAAGAACTGAGTGTTGTGTGGTTTATTCCAGAAAATCAAGTTCACCTCAAGTCCTGCGTGCAATATCAGTGCCACAAAATAAGAAAGATATAAAGCTACTGAAGAGCATCCAAAGGAGGCTACAAAAGTGGTGAAGGGTCTAGAGGAGAAGCCACAAAAGGAGTGGCTGAAGTCACTTGGCTTGTTGAGCCTGCAGAGAAGACTGAGGGGAGACCTGATCACAGCCTACAACTTCCTTGTGAGGGGAAGAGGGGGGCAGGTACTGATCTCATCACTCTGGTGACCAGTGACAGGACCTGAGGGAATGGCTGGAGCTGTGTCAGGAGAGGTTTAGGCTGGATGGATATTAGGAAGAGGTTCTTCACCCAGAGGGGTGGTTGGACACTGGAGCAGGCTCCCCAGGGAATTGTCACAGCACCAAGCCTGACAGAGCTCAGGGAGTGTTTGGACAATGTTCTCAGGCACATGGTGGGACTCCTGGGGCTGTCTTGTGCTGTCCTCATCCTTGTGTGTCTCTGCCAACCCAGGATACTGTATTATTCTACAAGTAAGTAAGTTAAACAGCTTGCAGGGTGAGAGAATGCTCTTTCACTGTCTCATGGGTGTCTCAGCCTCGCTACAATCGCGAGGTCGAAGCTTATCCTAAAGCTGCAGAGCTGTAGATGAGAGCCAGATTCCACATCAGCCAGGTGTGCTGCTGCTCAGTGTGCAGCCCAGAGATGTCTCTCAGGGTGTGACCTGAGGCTCCTGCCCTGGCTGGAGTGATTGCTGGAGCTGGTGCCAGGGCTGTGCTTCCCTCCACAGCACGTGCTGGGACACAGTCCCTGCCCTGGTGAATTGGGTCATTGTTCTTAACCCAAATATTGGGAGTTAAAGTACCTGTCTGCCTTCCAGATCTCTGAGGGGATTTTTGACATTGTGCATCTTTCTGCTTCCACATGAAAAAAGGCTACTTTTACTCTAATAATAAATTGTCATTTTTCAAGTTAGACCTGTGAGATGATAGAATAGTGTCATTGACAACCTTGTGGTTAAATGATAGTGAGTCTGGATTAGTGATGCACTTGGCAGTCCAAGTTTTTCTTTTGCTTCTGGATATGTGGTTCAAAACCACAGTATGTTTCTGGAAGGTCTTGGGAAGCTCTGCAGCCACATGAGTTCTAAGTTATCTCCTTTCTAAATGAAAGAGAATTGGCAGGAGTAAGGGAAACTTCTTTGCTGGATTATGTTGCTCAAAAAGAACTTCATTGCACTTGTCTGTTTTCAAATGAGGAAGAACAGATGTAGTGCAAAAAAGAAAAATGGAATCATTTGTCAAGAGGTGAGAGCGAGCACATGTAACATCCCTTGTTGTCTTACGATAGAGTTCAATCTTTAAAATGAGGTATTTGTTAGTATTGGAGCCAAGTTCTCATGCAAATCATTGAGAGTGGAACAGACTATGGGCAGTGACAAATCATAAGAATATTTGTATTTATCTGTGAATCTTGCAGTAAGATCAGTGAAGTAGTTAATATTAAAATAAGTGCCAAGCACTCAGAGGCGCAGTGTTGTATCAGCTGCTGTGTGGTGGTAGGAGGTGTCACTCAGGGTACCTGGTGGGATGGGGGGTGTGGGTGTATTTCCTTTGTCTCTTTAATGATTCCATTGAAAGATGAAATGCAGTGTTAAACTGGATCTGCTCATTTCCTCCGACTGGTTGAAAATGGTTGGATGGGGCAAGACCAGGTTGGACAGGGCTTTGAGAAACCTGGTGTCATGGAAGGTGTCCCTGCCCATGGCATGTCCTTGGAGCTGGATGATCTCTAAGGTCACTTCCAACCCAAACCCTTCTGTGATTCTATGTTTGAGAGCATGGAAATGCATTATACTGAACCACAATAGAATAATTTCCCTAAAAAGTTCTTTTTTCAGTTAGACGTTTTTATTCTTTGGTACTAATGGACAAAAAATGCTATAAATCTTTGATTTTAAGTTCAGCCTGTGACAAATTGCAGGCACAGCAGATTTTAAATCTTTATTCCCATACAACTTAGTTTTGTAGCTAGCTTTAAGTACACTGTACAAACTCTGCCACTAATAAACCCAAAGGTGTGTTTTCACACTGCTTTCATCTCTTACTGGCTTCTTCCTGTCCTAGTGTCACATCATACATTTGACATATTTTCGTAATTCTCATGGGTTTTTTTTAGTCTGTGCTGGCTTTTATAGTCTTCCTAACTGTGTCAGAAAGCAATCATAAAAATGATTTATTTTTACTCCATATGGAGGTTCTTGGGTACTCAGAAAGATTATATGAGGGTTTTAGTGCTGACTTCATTAGCTGTGATCCTGTTCTTATTCAAATCCGAGCTGGCAGAACCAGCAAAATAACATCAGAGGATTTTTATCTGTGTGAAATTACGTAATTTGTTTTGTAATTACAATGAATACAGAAGCAAGAAAATACACCCCCACCCCCACCCCCCCATCATTAATTATTACACAAGAAAACAAAGCATTTAATCTTTTAAAAAACTTTTATACTGTGGGGAGCATTGGGAATGATGCCATGTCTAATATTTATCCATCTCTTCCAGACAAAGTGTTGTGTGAGGTAAGAAAGAAAATGCAGTTGGAATAGTAGAAAACAGTTCTTGCCACATTATACATCGATCATTCTTACAGGGAGGAGAAAAATGTGCTCTGCATTACTTGAAGGTGCTGGGAAGTAGAATGGAGCCTAGTTCTGTTACGGGAACAAATCATTTTGCCCTTCCTGTAACAAATCAGTGTTTGTGCAGCTGCTTTTTGTCCCTGAATATCCTGTGCTTATGTGGCTGTCACTAGAAGGGTTACCAATAGTACAGTTCTGTATTTGTCCCTCCTGAGAAAATGTGGAGCTGAGCAGAGAGGTTTCCTCTGCTGAGAAAGGACCTCTGAAGGATCCTCATGGATGGCAGTATCCCACTTCGACTTTGACTGGAAAAGTGTGTGTCTGCCCTGCTGAATGGAACAAATGGAATTGTTCAGTGTTTGAAAATAGAAAACAGCTGAGTTTGGATAATCAGGACTTGATCATTAGGCATTGAGATTAGTACTTGTCTGTGTACTTACTTGCAGCGTGACTGAAATCTCAAGGACAGAGATTTATCGTCAAATTCTACATTTCTGTTGATATCACATGTTCCTTTGTAGTCTGACTATTTAGTGTGTAGTGATCAACTTAACCTGAGCTCTGCAAAGTGATTTTTTGGGGGGCTTATGTTCAGGTACTTGCACAGCTGGATACACCTGGGCTGTGGTCTCAGGTCAGAGACCTCAGAGACAAGTTTCATGGTCCTCCTCTCAGGCAGTTGAGGTGTCTTGGCCTCTTCCTGACCTGGAATTTTAGCCTGCAACTTGCTCCAAGAAATAAATGAATGAATACAAATGCATCTGTGTGAAAACAAGAATGCAGCACAGTTCTCACAATAAATACATTGGGCTGATAAATTCACTTGACAGTTTCCTTATGCCACCGACCAAAATAATATTGTTGTTATCTGTGTTGGTTGTTTCATCAAGCTTATCTCTTATCAGGCAGTTCAACTCCTGGCATAAATGAAGGATTCTTGATCCTTTTAGTTGCACTCATAATTACTTGCAAATCAGTAGAAACAATGACCTGTTTATGTAGCAATATGGTGAAAATATCATGTACTTTTTTACATGAAAAAAAGAAAATGTTGGATAAAATGGAGTATGCATTAACGAGTGGCTGATACCAAAAGGTGTCAGCTTCAGGCAGACTTCTGAGCTATGTCTGCCCCTGTTAACAGCTACAGTAAAAGGGGCAATTTATTCACTGAGAAGTCAAATTCATTGGGGGCCCATCTTCAGTGTCTCCATGTGAACGTAGCAATGCAAGTAAACAAAAGGAGATGGAGATGTGCACACACCTGCAGTCTGTGCTCTTACTGATGTTGTAGAGATGTGGTGGGGTGACTCCTGTGACTGGGGTGTTGAAGTGGAAGGATACAGGCTCTTTGAAAAGGACAGGCAGGGTGCACAAGGAGGTGTTGTCTCCAGTGATCAACTGCAGTGCTTGGAGCTCTGCCTGGGGTTGGATGAGGAGCCACCTGAGAGCTTCTGGGTCAGGATTAAAGGGGGGGTGGGGACAGGTAAGGTTATAGTGGGGGTCTGCTCCAGGCTACCCAGCCAGGAAGACTGAGCAGATGAGGACCTCAATAAGAGAGAAGGGAGCAGCATCACATTCTCAAGCCCTGGTCCTCGTGGAACCCTGGTCTACTGGAAGGTGTCCCTGCCCATGTTGGAACTAGATGAGCTTTAAGGACCCTTCCAAAGCAGCCAGCTATGAAGCTACTTGTTTGTGCTGTGGTATACTTTAAGTTAGAGGAACAGGCTTCTAAAATGGTGTTATACTAAATGTTATTGAGCTGTAGGTCTGTGTGACATACTTGCTTTGTGAATTTTCTCCCCAGTGACATTAATCCAGTTTTAAGCATTTGAAATGTCTATGAAATTTCAGCACTTTTATTTAATATATTGAAGAAAGTCTCATATCAGGAGGGAAACAGGAGGCTGTGGATGATTATTGGTCATGATATTAACTTGCATTTAGCTTTAGTGAGAAAAGTTCTTAGGCAGTTCTTAATTTGAGCACAATAATCCTTGTGGTTGTCAGTGAAACTATTCACCTACTTAATGTCCAGTACACCTTGAGTTTGTGTCTGTGTAATACTCAGATCCATACAGTTTTATGTGCTTCTTTGTCGCATCATCTATAACTGGATATAGAATTTCTGATATTCAGCAGGCTGGAAAAACTAGGCCAAGAAGTTATTTTCTAAGATCTGAGGAAACTAATGTGGGAATTCATGATAGAAGTTGGAATATTGGAAAGGTTTTCTCTTGACTTTCTAAAATCCTCTGTGTTTTGCTAATTCATGGATATCTGTCTATAGGCAGGATCTGTTCTTCTATAACCAGTGGACCTCCATGCCAGAAGTTCTAGCTCTGCTGTCCTTAATGTGTGGCAATCCAGTCCTGATCTTGCCTAAGTGCAGTCTTGTTTAGCCTGGGTGGGACTGTGGCTGCGCTGCTTGGGCTGCCTGTTTTTCTGTTAGAGGTGTTACTAATACAGAGCTTCTTTTTAATCTGAACAATGACTGTATTTGTGAGTACTTGTGCTGCTTTTTGGTATCAAAACCATGACCATCACCGTGACCACGCTTCCAACAGAAGTTGCTTTCCTGTCAGGTCAAGTTCTAACAGGAAGAGTGAGTTTTGTCATGTTCTAGAAACAGACCCAGCAAATTGGTTATGGAATGTGGTTTGTGCCCCTCGTTACTGCCAAGTAATTAGCAGTACATGCTGAAGCCAAGTGGCTGAAATAAAGCAAGTGAAAAAGAAAAAGGAAAAGAAGATTTCTGGTAATGTGAAATCCACGCCATCTCTCAGATTAGATCTTATCCAGTTGAGTGCTGCAGATGTATTGGTATGTACACAATGTTCTCTGCTATTGAATCACGAAGGACTTTCTGTAGAATGAGTTAAATATTTTAAATTGCCCTGTGTCAAAGGGAATTCAAAGAACTGACCTGTATCAAAGTAATTTGTACAAAAGCCATCAGTATGATAGAAATCTCCCTAAATCTCCTCGAGATATACAAGTGTTTTCTGATATGACTTTATTCCCCTAAGAACACTGCTGAATATTCATTGTGAACCTGTAAGAAAAAGATTGACTCTGCTTGTTCCTGAGGGTCTAAATTTTAGATTATAAAAATAATAATAATAGTAAAAACCTCACAACCAATCCCTCAAACAAACACACACACACAAAACCCTCTTAATCTTTGATTTGAATAGAATATTTCAGACAAACAGCAAACTACTTGGGCAGTCCTAATTTTTGTATTGTCCATCATAGTGATTTTCTGCTCTTACAGTTTCATAAAGCTTACAAAATTTGGCTGGAAAGGAAAAAAAAAAAAGAAAAAATATGTAAATCTAAAAAATTCTGAGAAGGCTCCAAGGGTAGAACTGAGTGTTCCTCAAGCAGTGACCATAACCTTTGGCCATTTAGTGTAACATTTCTTCCAAATAAAAACAGTTTACTTTGACAGTGTCTGGTTAAGTCGAGGAGGTTTTAATTATGCTGTGGTGATGGTGTTGAAGTGACTGTGCTTCACTCTGTTGCTCTGCAGTTCTTTGGAGGAGAACCATTTAAATTAAACACATTTAACTGAAGAATTGCATCAAAAACAGGAATGAAAGAGCTATCCTGCTGATGAAGGGCTATGTTGAAAGGCATCGAATAAAATTTATATTGGAGTAACTGTCAGTGAAAATGATAATTAATCAAAATCCTTGCACACCCTGGTTTTTATTTTTGTTTGTATTAGAATCCTATGGGTATGACAATAACTGTATTCTTCTGATTGATGACCAACCTGAACCAAAAGAGTTTGTGCAATTGATCCATCAGATTCAGTTACTGTTTGTGATTGGCTTTCTGTCTAATGTAATAAAATACTGCTGTTCATTTTCTATTCAAGGACCTAAGTTTTTCAGAACTGAGATTTTTAAGGGCTGTGAAGAGGTAAATATTTTTTTATGTCTAAATGACCAAAGAACAATTTAAAAAAGAAATGAGGACCCCAAGACTTTCAAAAAAAGCATATCATATACATATATATATTTGCCTCACATAAATATATAATATATGCATATTGATAAATATACATATTTTATATACATAAAAATACACAGTCTCTTCACAGCAGTTTGTCACTATTATGTGCATCACAATATATAAAGGTTATCTCTGACTCTACTTAGTTCATTATTTATGTGAATTTGAAATATGAGCATCATGAAACACTCAGATGCTTTTCAGAATGCAGGATGCATTTTACTGAATGTGCAGTTTGCCTTGCCCTCTTCCTTTCTCTTACTTCAGAGCTTGTAATACCAATTTCTCAAGGTTTTCATTAAAATTTCTGACTTGTTCAGTGTTGGTCAATAAATGACATAAGTTGTGTGTCAAAAGAAAAGACTCTCACTAGAACCCTGGAGTGTTTAAGCTGCTGGGAGTCTGACAGTGATAGTAATTGCAGTGGGAATGACAGGCACTGTGCTCTGCTGACCCCTCACCGTGGTGCCTATAAAAGCCTGGGCATACTATACAAGATTTTGTCTCCCATACATTTACTTTTTAGCATTTATGAAGCTATGCAGTCGTATTTTTGAACAATTGTGAATGTCAATCCACTGCTATGCTGTCACTCAAAAATAAAATCACCAAAAAATCAATTATTAAATCTATTATAGTGCAAATCTACAGCCAGATGAATAGTGCAGGTGTATTTGATTCTTCCTGCTCTGTGGAGCTTGTTATCCAAAGGTCTGGGATTTGGGTTTGGAGCTGAGACCTTATGGAAACTGTGCTGCTGACTGGCACAATAAAGTTAGTGATTATAGTGATATTCCCTGTGTAGGAAACCTTTTTCTTTTAGTGCTGCTCGTGTTTCAATGAGCTTCGAACATTCCTGATTTCCAGCAGAGCATTAGACCAAGAGGTTGATTACTGCTCCCATAAACCACTCAATGTATATACTCTTTTTTTTTTTTTTTNTCTCCCCATCTCGTTTTATGGGAAACGAATGGAATATAATCCATTACCACCTACAACTTTTTTTTTTGCCAGTTTTCTGTTTAAATTACTTTTTCTGTATTAATTTTCACATTAGCTGTCTCTTTGATGTAATAATTGAGTCTGCTTCAGAGTGAAAGGGAAAAAAAATCATTGAGGAACATGTTTCAGAGATTTAAAAAGAGGTCATTTGTAAAATTGTGTTATTTAATAAAACTCTGGAAGATTTATGGTACTGGCTTTATCTCTTTTATGTACTACTATACATAAAGATAGCTGTCTAAGAGGTGACAGTATCTAGAAGATTTTATAGTGTAAAGGGTCAGAACTGTGGCATGTCCTTACAGAAGGACAGACTCTTCTAGCTGCAATACTGATCATACTGGAGTTCAATAACTCACCTCCTGTTAGCTTGAATGCAATTCATGGCAGTTAATGACCTGCAATCAGCCTGAACATATCTCTTAAGTGCCTGATTAGTAGAACATTTAAACATAAGAGAACATGGCATTAAGCATCTTCTGCAGTGGGGCACAGGTGGTCCATAGAGTTTTGGATGAGACTGACTGAAAATTTCAAAGCAGATAAGGGAGGGCTCTGGGAGAGAATCATAATCTGCTTGTGCAAAGTGTGATCAGTCCGGTGGGTTGGCACCTGTTTGTACCTCAGGTAATTAGGAAGTGATTTATTTAACTTAGGTTTTGAAAGTCATTGCAAGTCATCAGCTGGTGACATCAGGGTGCCAACAGCCAACTGAGCCAGGTCACGTTATTTTCTAATTCTCTATGACTCAATTTCAGACTTTCTGCTCCTTGGATTGTGCGTGTAAGTGATTATAGCAACCCCCTGCTGGTGCCTTGGCAAGGAGGTTGCACTCGATGATCTCCAGAGGTCCCTTCCAAACCTAACGATTGTCTGATATGTATCTATAAAACAAAAACCACAGACAAGGAGGCAGAAGTGGTTTGGGTGATTTTCTTTGTTTGTTTATTAATTAGGTGAAGTAGATTATTTTCTTTTCTTTCTCTAGACACAGCTGCCTATGTATTAATATTGTGGGTTAAATAAAGTGTAATTGGCTATGGATCCATAGATAGTAGCAATCATTGTTAGCCTAAAGAAGATGCATTTAGCCTTATGAGAGTGTTATTAATAGGACATTGTTATTTAGGGTTGTTGGGAAAATCAATATTGAAATATGGTTGCCCTCAACATTAATATCAGTAAAACAAAATAATGCTTTCTGATTGGTAGCCATGATAAAGGAAAACTCCTGACTTGTGGAGAAGAAGGTGCTGTAGAGTAGTATAGTGTGCCTCCTAAGAGACTGGGCAGTGGGAAACAAAAATAAAAGCTTGGAATAATTGACTGTGGTGTCTGAGGATACAGGATTAGGGAAAGGAGCAATAAAAAAGGCATTTTGCTGTGACACTGTGACATTGATTTTCATAAATCTCCGGTTGTAGGTTAATGAACTGTTTTATTTTGTGCACTGGGAGTGCTGCTCTGTGTGCCCTGGCAGCTCATTAGATGTTTATTGTGGTTAGTGGTAAGGGGAGTGCTGAAAGCTCAGGATTTAGCAAGGAAAGTTGGTACTTCTAAGATATGATGTTGATACTGGTACTCTCTTCAAAGTTTTAGAGTAGCATGAATTTACTGTCTCGTTGGACTGAGTCTTGCCTGGCATTAGACATGCAAACTAATGCAAATTGTAACTGCCTGATGGATGGCTGGAACCAGAAATATCTCCCAGGTCTCTTTTCTGCCACTTGAAAGTTTAAAATATAAAAATTTATGTCTGACTTGCGCAACTTGTGCCATCATGGGGCATTCAATTATGGATCTATGAGGCTAACTGAGTATTTTTCATTTTCTAAACTCCCATGCAGTTCCTCATTCCAGGAAGATTCAAAGTGTAGTGTTCTGGAAATTGTGTCCCTTCTCTCTTAAACATTGTTGAACCTCTGCTGAGAAGCCTCAAGGGGTATAAAGAAATAACTGAGCTGAATCTGATCACCCAGAGTGTGTTACACACTGCCACCTGTTCATGGGAATGGTGAGGACTTTGGATAATGTCTGCTTATTTAATGATGATTAATTTTTAGTTGTAGTAATTCCAAGTTTTATATATAAATTGAAGTTATTTGTGATGATTTGTTGAAAGCTTCAACAACACAGTATTCTTGTTTTTCTACCCTGTAAGTGATTCAGTGGTTGCTTGACTTTGCTTTTTTCCCAGGGTAGTCAAATCCAGATTTATTTGGTTGGGCAGTGGGGGGCAGGAGTAGGACTAAAATGAAATTTAGCCCATGGTACTGTGGCAGTGTAACCACTGAGGGCAGCAGGACTGTGTGCCAGTACATTGCTTTTCAAGTCTAAATGTTGGTAGGTTGTACACCATGGCCTGCATGAACCCCAAATGTTGTTATTTGGAAAGGTCATTCTTAGGATCCTCTTTGTATGTAATAGAGTGTAAACACCTTTTTCTTTCTGTATGTGCTGTTGAAACTGGTTTTGCTACTATAGATAATCATTAACTTTACCCGAATCTAAGACAAAGCCACTGCTGCTGTATTGAGGGACCTGCTCCAGGCAGAGGGCGAGGAGACTCAGTGTCTGACCACTTGCTGAACATCTGGCAGGCAGATGTGTGACTCAGGTGGGAGAAGCTGTAACTGCTCTCTGAGGTTGCCAGAGGAGAGTTTCCCATTTGCTGCATGGAACCATTCCTGGGTTTGTATTTTAATAGATGCAGTGTCCTCTGAAGCATGCAGGAAGTGCATTGCATGGCAGTGCTGCTCATTCTGCAGGTGGGATGTTTACAAAGGTGTGCCTGAAGCCTTCTTTATTCAGTGTCCCATCTGTGTACATTTCTCTGTATTTTAAGGAAAGGACATGCAGTTAGAAGGCCTGCTGTAGGCTGGGAATTCCCAACAATTGGATCCAGCTGCAGTTCCTGGGGACAAGGCTTGTGCTCTTAGAGTGGCAGGGAGAGCAGCTCAGGGCTCTGTGCTACCTCTGGCAAATGTTTGGGAGGAAGTGTCAGTCCCAGCAGAGCTCCCTCCTCATACATGAGGTGGTGCACAGGGCTGCCATGCTGTGCTTGGCCAAGTCCAGGTCCTGGAGAGCCATTCCAGGCTCCCATTTTCCCCACATATTGCTTAATAGTAGGTTGTGTGTGTCTTGGGTTGAGCTGGCAAATTGCCAACTGTCCCAGACAGAGTGAAAAGGGAAGAAGAGGGAGAGGGAAAAAAAACTCCAAACCAGGTTTATGCTGAAACTAACTACATGTATTTATACAGAAAAGAGAAAATTAAAAGAAAACTACAATAGAACACACTCTTACACAAGTTTTATATAACAAGAAATAACCTCCCACTCCCCAATTAATACAAAGTATATTACCCTAAATTCATAAGCACTCTAAAAGACACCTAGCAAGAAACAGAAAGAGTAACAACAAAATATTTCTACTTCCCTGAACTCAAACAAACTGCAAGCAGCGGCAACAATAGTAACAAGGCCCACTTCAAGGCAGCAGCTGCATCACGTTCGGCTCGCACCTCGGCCGTGGCAGAACTGGCTAAGCCACTCCCACACACTGGATTTTACCCCTTTTGAGATGATGTAGTATGGTATGGAATACAATATTATTGGCTAGAAGAAATCAGCTGTTAGCTAGCCGAGCCCAGCTCAAGTCAGCCGACAATTCTAGGCCTAATATGATCTTTAAAGCCTAAATTTAGGCCCACCTGGCTAAACCATAACAGTGTGTCACCAGCTGTGGATATGAGAGCAACCTCGCCGGGGTTGGTGGGGAGGGTTGTGAGCCTCTCCAGGTATTCTAACAGAGGCACATTATTTTCCAGCTCAAACTTGATGTTTATTTTTTTCCTTAAGTATCTATGGCATTAAGCAATACTAGTGTAAGGTAGCATAGCTAGATGCAGCCTGCATCTCTCTAAATCTGTCTCTAATCTTATCTAAAACCGTATGCGCGGCAGCTTAAGAGTCATAAGTACAGGTTGCAAACGTGAAACATCAGGGATGTTTACACGGAGTGTGTGATTCATACTGAAGTAATTTTATGTTGCAAATTCATAGCTAAATATTATCAGAATTCATATGCCTACCAGAACTTGATAGCGTGTAAAAATGTGACAGAACCACTTGTGATGCACTTTAGTTACATCTCGGTGGAAGAAAGTTTGAGATGACTCAGGTCTCACTAAGAAATAAAATGAATAAACATTTCAGTAATCCTGTTTTAAGTTTGCAAAAAGAATTTGCAAAAGCAAATAAATAAAACCCCTTAGAGTTACGTGAAAAAAATGTTTTTTAGATAATTGTTGCATAAATGTTCTTTGGTTTAAAATTATCTGTTAATTACTTCAATTTGCCCCCCAGCTTTCTTCTTCTGGAATAAAGTCTAGAAACTTTTCTTCCAAGGCTTTTCTTTTTCCTTGAAAGCATCACACTTGCCCTTCTTCCCCTTAAGTAGGGGGGATTTTTTGGTTTTTTATTAGTGGTAATGTAACTTACAGCAGTGTCAGAACATAGTTAATGGGAAAACAAGTTCAAAGCAGTTACTGGGGAAGCCACCTATGGCAGCCCATTCCTACACAATTAATGGGCTTAACTTCAGTGGTGGCTTAATCAATATGCAGATTATTTTCACTACTACCAAAGCAAACAAACATCATGGAGACAGTCAGCTGTTACTCGGTTTTTCTCTTTTATTTAAGCAGATTTCATCTTCCTCCTTAATCCATGATGCCTTGCATTCTTTTAAAAGTAGAGTAAATATATAATACATTTATGTATAAATAATGCAAATACATATTAGTTAACAGTAGCCAAATTTTGTAACTTACTTTGTTTGGAGTGACACTTTGAGAATCTTTATAGTGAATTTACAAAGCAAATAATTTTTTTGCTATTTATTCCAAATCCGAAAATTGGAAGCTGATAAGAAGCTTCTCTTACTTTATAAAAGAAAGACTGACTTGCACCAACTGTCTTTATCTCCTGTGTTATTTTTCCCAGTGTTGTCATTCCTGCTAATCTTTCTTGTCAATGCTTTCCCAGCTCTCGTAAATCTCATGTTCTTTTTCAGGCTCGCCTGAAACGAGAGGTAGTTTAATCTGCTTCTCCCAGAGGAATACTTCTGACTGTTTGCTTCTGCAGGAGGGTAGAGGTTAGGGATGGAGCATACTTAATGTATTTGTAGTTTTTCTTTGAGATGATTAGTGCTTGAGTTTACTGAAATTATGGATCCCAAACTTCCTTTAAAATATAAGCCAGCAACTGGGGATAAGTGCTGGTTGACTACTTAAGGCTATTTTTGTTCTATAGCTGGTGGAAACCTGAAAGACTTGATGATTATGACATGAATTTCCACTTTCTTTTATGGGTAAGCTTTCTATACAAGCAGCAGATTATGAAAACATGCATTTTAGAAAGTGGTGAAATGGTTTTAAATGGCTCCTAAAGTGTTTCGTTTTTAGAGATGAACTATCTTTATATGTTTATCAAGTCTTTTGCAAGTTGAGACAGATTCTTGTTTCTTTGGGCTCTTTGCAAAATAGCTAAGCAAGCTTTTATTCAAATGAAAAGATTGCTATAGAAATCTATTTAAAAATAAATTGCAGAAGTAACTCTGACATGCTAGGTAAGTTTTCTAGCACTGTTTGGCCCTCTTAAAAGTGTGCTACAGGGATGCACAAAGACGACTGGGAGAAGAAAGTGGTAAAAGAAATGGGAATATGAACCTGCCTGCCTTTTTGTTTTCACCATTTTTCTTCAAATTTTTACTTTCCCCTCAAAACCAGAATTTCAGCACAAGAATCCACACTGAGCAATGCAGGTTGGGAAGTTAGCACTGAAGCAAACACGCACTTTCCCACATCAAACTCTTCTGTGATCACTATTCTTAAAAAAAAAAAAAAAATTAAAATTAAAAATTCTTTCTTTGCACATTCATGTGGCGCAGGTTCAGCTGGTGTGTGTTTTGTGTTTTGTTTTTTTTTTCCTGAGTGCCCAGTACTTACCAGTTTATGTATTCAACACAAGTTTCTGAAAGCAGTGTTAAGTAAAAACAGAACTTTAAGGAACTTTACAAGTGCACACACTGTTTGCTTTACAGATGGACAAAGAAGAATTTGATAGATTGATGAATGAATCTTGAATTTCCTGAGTTAGCTGTAAAGATGTGTATGGCGTGACTTAGACTAAGGATGTTCTAACAAGTTGGACTGACTGGTGTGAATGTTTTTTGTGATGGCTCCACCAAGTTCAGCATCTCTGCATTATTTATAGCCATCTGCTTGATGTGTTGAAGGCTCTGGCTCAATTAGATTACCTTTTAGCAGTAACAGCTCTCAGGAACAGTGCAAACAGGCATGTGTCTGCCTACTGCAGAATAAATAAGAAAGTAAATAAAGTCAGTGGTGTCTTCCTGGAAGGCTCTTTACCTGCTTTACTTATGGAATAAAATGGACACGTGATGAAAATATTCCAAGGCAAAAATCTGTGATGACCTTTGCCCTACGCTGTGAAAAGAGTGTTAAGGAATGGAATTATCCTGTATTTACAGTGGATTAAAAAGAAACAAACCAAAACAAAGCAATCCAAGCCCCACTGGTTTACAAGTGCCTCTGAGCTGCTGAATTTCCAAACATCTACTTTTCAGTTTTGTAGGATGAAGTTATTTATAAACTTAATTGGGGGAAGATGTGGAAGTGACATGTTAAACAAGGTATTTAGAAAGACCAGCCAAGAGTGATGGAAACCACAACATACTTGTAGTGCTGTGACCACAAGCAAGTCCTTCAGTCCTTTTTCAGCCTCTGTTTCTAACAGCAGCACTGGGAGAACAGCATTCCTCTTGTGCAGGGTCTGGTTTGGAGAAAAATGATGCTCACAAATGAGTCATTTTACTGTGGAACTATGGGATGGATGAGGTAAATCGCAGTGACTCCCTCTTGATTGTGGGTGGAGGAAGGAAAAGAACATCTGTAATATTTTTAGAGAACTAAAAGCTGTAAACAGGACTGTGCAGCCCCAGAGTTTTCCTGTGCACTGAATAATCAAGGTGAGACTGAGAAGCAAAACGGTCTTTTGACCTTTGCTGCTTTTCCTGACAAGGGTGAAGGTGGAAAGATCACCAAGATTTTGTCCTCTTCAAGTCAGCAGCAGTGTCATGTCAAGGAGAGCTCAAGCATGCATTCATCTGTCTGTGCTAAGTAAATCTTTATCAGTAGATGCAAAATGGAGACTGTTAATTAGCTAAGAGATGGGAGTGCATGGTGGCAGTGCTGGTTTGGAAAAAAAAAGCTGGGGAGTAGACTCGTAAGCTTTGTATTGTGTTCCCACCCAAACCTGCACCTCCTGTGTCAGCAGCCATTCCTGAGAGACAGAGCTTAAAAGGGGATGCAAAAGCTGTAAGTTGCACAGCCAGTAAGAAAATTTCTCTGGGAAAACTGTGGAAACTTAGTGGAAGTGCATGGGTCAGTATAGTACTGATTCTTTAGTTAATTTTTTTTTCTGTTGAATTTACCTTAACAGCTGAAGAGTATCAATTGCTAAGACTCAGCAGTATTAACATCAACACAATGCGGCAGTTTCTGTAGATGGGAGCTGTTTTGCCTGTTTATTAGTGTTTGTTCATTGGGGAAAATATCAGAAGGATGTTGAATTCTGCCTCCAGAGAGATGAGCAGAAGCTGTCCACTCTAAGGACCATGTCTAACTGGAGCACTCACAATATCAGTAACTCTCTTACTTGTAATTATGTAATTTGGGTTTTAGCATCTGCCTCTTTCTTAATTGGACAAATTACAGCTCATACAAATTATTATGACAATGACAGTAATTACAGATTGATAAATTAGAGGAACAAAGATGCTGCAACTAATTTGTTCGCTCCCCTAAATCATCTCGAGCTGCAGTCGTACAGAAACGCTGCCATTTCTTCATCCTGTGGAAGTTGTTTTTCACTTTCAAGCTCTTCTCGATATTCTGAAATCAGCCTGTTATTATCTTAGCATGACATTTGGCCTGCAGTTCCCAGCTAGGGATGGAAAAGGCTATCATTGGGCCTCTCTGCACAAAATAGCTGGGCAGAACATTTCTGTATACAGGAACTGTTATTCTCACCTTTTGAAGAGCAATTTCTTTGATGACTTCAAGAATATTTGACCTTCAAAGTAAAAGCTGCAGGCAGTACAATTTGCCTTGTGTAGAGGGTTGGATTTTTGTGTGTGTGTGTCTTCCTTGTTAGTTTTGACAATGAACTCTTCTCTTTTCTGTAAATTGTAGTGATAGTTATTGAACTGGTTAGTTCCATTCAGACTTAGAACTGAGTTACCAATAGTGAAGAACAGGTAATATTTAAGAAAACATCCTTTGAAAAGCTTATGGAATTCTTAAAAGCCTCCTCAGAGCTGTATATGAGAAAACCAGGTTTCTTCTATTTTCTATTAAAGGCGTACAGTGGGGGGGGGTTGATTTTTTTGTTTGTTTGTTTGTTTTTCCCCTTGGGAAAAAAAAGGTCTCTTTTTGCCTCTAAACTTCAGGCTAAAGGAAAAAGCAGATGAAGTGTGGAGGAAAAACCTGTCCCAAAGGTAGATCTACCCCAAACAACTGCAGGCCTTGCCTTTACTTGTGTTTAAGCACATTTGCCAACTAGCAAAAACATAATATCTTCTATTAATTTGAGGATGACTTGAGAGGCTGCTCAGTAGAGGTGTCAAAGCAGATCCTGATCTCTTATAGAACTGTTGGGATGCTGTTTATTTTATCTCCTAGCAGAGGAGCTTCAAGAATGACTTCAAGAGAATTTGGTTATATTGTTCTTAGCAAGTCTAATTTGGAACCTGCGTTTCTTAATTCTTGAATACATTTAAAAACTTGGATATCCTCTGTAGTACAAAGAAACATTGTCAGCAATTAAATCTACAGTTAGCAAAGAAAGAATTGTTTTCCTATTGAAAAGATTTTTGCACTAACATTCAAAGATTTTGCTGAAAGAATAAATATTTAAACTTTGCTCTGTCCACTGTTCTGTTAACTGTTGAGATTATTGATGTGCTCTTGAATTTTGACCCAGAAAATTCAATACATGGGACTGATAGAATTCAAGTGTCACAGATGCATGCTAAGGGGAGGGATCTCATTACTGTATTGAGGTAGTAACTGTGTTCTTACATTGGACCACAGTATTTTCCAAAAAGAATTGTTTCTATTGAGGTATGAGAGTATTGATTAAAAAGAGTTAGGGCAAAAAGTCCATACTGAATAGTGATTGGTTATTGTACAACACTTGTCCATATTTATATCTACTGTATTGCAGAAGGGGTTCATATCTTCAATTTAATACGAAGGTTTCAACGTCACAACTTGATGTATCTGTAAGAGACCTGAACAAGAGTTGCATTTTATGGAGCATGTGTCCAGCTTCATGTGACACTTGGATACAGCTTTGGACAAAGAGCTGAATTAGTTCCATGTATTGGTTTCTGGTACACTGCTGCACTCTGTGGACAAACAGAGTGGATAATCTGGTGGCTGTTAATGCAGTGTGGGTTCTGATCCGCTGTTCTACTACTTGATGCAGAAAACCCTTCAACTGTGCTTTTCATTGTGGGAATAAATGTATTAAACTAATCAACAGGCTAGAAGAGCTGACCTTTGTAGCAGCTGGGCAGCAAATTCCTGAAAAGCATTGCTGGTTTTACTCGGTCCCTCCTGAATCATTCTCATGAATTATTTTTATTTTCAGTAAATTATATATAACCAGAGGACTGCAAGCACTTGTTAAAAGAGTGCTGGGATCATTCCCCTCTGCTCACATAGGGTCTTGATGAGAGCCAAATGCTCCAAAATTCTGGATGTGCTCCTCTTCTTGGGTGGGGAGAGGATGCTTATTAGTCCTCTATAAGATTAGGGAGCAAGTAACCATGCACAGTTGTTTACTGCTAAATGAAAACACATGTAAGTTCTTCCCTAGTACAGAAAAATCCATTTTCATACAGTGTTCTCCTTGGGAATAGCACTTTACAGAAGCTTAGGAAAGGATTGTGCAGGGGAATGCTCCATGCAGTAAACCCAGATTAAAACTATGAGAAATAGTGTCTTTCACAGGCACTAAGCAGGTGCATTTATGACTGCCGGAGTGGAGGAGAAAGAAGATGGGTTTCTGAGATAAGAGAACTATTTATTTATTAGGACTGTTTGAATTGTTTATAGAATCATAAAATACCCTGAGTTGGAAGGGGCCCCCAAGGATCATCAGTCCAGGTCCTGACCCTGCCCAGGACACCCTAAGGCTCCCACCCTGTGCCTGAGAGTGTTTTCCAAATGCTCTTTGAGCTCTGTCAGGCTTGGTGCTGTGCCCACTTCCTTGGGGAGCCTGTTCAGTCCTCAACTCCCCTCTGGGGAAAGAACCTTTTCGTGCAATCCAGCCTAAACCTCCCTAGCCATTCCCTTGGATCCTCTCATAGGTCACCAGAGAGCAGAGATCAATGCGTGCCCTCCTCTTCCCCTTGAGAGGAAGCTGCAGACCTCGATGAGGTTTAGTTATTCACAAATAAGACAATGGCGGAATTTCTTGGAGATTAGTTTGAAAAATAATTTTTAAGGCTTTTGTTCTGCCTTGTCTTTTTTTTTCTGCCAAGACCTCATGTAATTTGTAAAACACTGGGATGGTTTTTATAGAACAAAGTCTCTTAACCTGAACTCTGGTGATGTATTGTTATTTAAAGCAGTGATAGTGTTGTTAGTGCAAAGCTTTAATTGCATGATTATAGACCAACAAAATTAGGCTCACTAACATGCAGTCATGGTAAGCTGGAGATATTCTAAATTCTGAATTTAAACATAAGGCTTGCCCTCTCTGCATCTCTATATTGTCAATATTACAGAAATGTTCCTAAAGGCATGTAGTTCAGGGGATTTGGTGCTTGCTCCTGCACATTGCTCTGCCAGCCTCTCTGGTGACAGGTTGTATGAATTTCACCATGTTGATAAGGTGCAGTGTCTCAAAGATGGTTATTCACCTGGCATCCTTGGTAAACATCCCTCTCTATGTGTGATTTTGGTACCTTCACAATGTTTATCTTGAAGGATACTGTATGAAATCCATCAGGAAACCAAGGTACCTGAGGGTTATTTTACTGGATCCCAGCCCTACCTGCAAAGTTGGCTTCATGCATGAGCTGCAGTGGGAACCCCCAGCCATCTGTTTTGCTACCTGTTTTCAAGAAATACTATACCAAAGGACTCTGTGTGTCTTTTAACAGAAGACGGAAGTTTCTGGTGACAGAACAGCTTGTAAATATTCTATTTTATTGTGTGTCTGTGCTAATCCATACCTACATGCTAGAAACTGAGACCTATGAAATTGTACAGGGAATCAGATGCTGTACTCTATTATTTTGGTAGGGTTTTTTTGGGGATGTGATCTTTGGGAAGTATGAGTTATCAAGAGGTGTATGTGGCAGGAACAGTTCTGATTATAACTATCCTTTTTCTTCTATGAAGTGTTACACAGTCCACCATACTGGACTCAGATCCAGCATAGTAGTTTTTTGTGCAAAAGGTAAAAGGTATCCTATTACTGAGAGTGCTCAGCAGCACAGTTGGCAATGATTAAATGCAGCTCACGGCAACGTCTTTGCTCGTGACACAGTGATTCAACACTTCTTGATGTTTCTGAGCAAGGACTAGGACTGCAGCCATCCCCTAATTGCTGTCAGCCTTGTGTACAACCAGTGTTTTCTGCTTGGGTCGTGTGCTTTGTCCATCCTCTGCACTCGTAGTTAAACTACAGCAAGTTAACTTACATAGGTGTTACACCCTGGAGATAGCAGCTGAATAGCATCATTCATTAAAACAAAGCAAAACAACCTAACGTAGTCTCTGCTGCTTTTCATTTTGAAATAGGAAAATGATCTTGGCACAGGGCATTTCCTGGGGATTAATGACTGGCTGGGGTTAATGGCCCTTGGCTGCGCTGTGGGCCATCAACTCCTCCCTGCTGGTCATTAATCTGCAGGAAGTGCCCTGTGCCAAGATCATTATTGTTGTATTTGGGTTCTTTGAGAGCTGAATTCGGGGACCCACACTGCTCTAATGTGTGAGAGCCTGCTGGGTTTTCTTGCATTTAGGCCCTACACATGATTTTTTTTTTTTTGCTTGAGCTTATCTGAAGTTTCCAAATGTTTCGCTTAATGGAAAGTGTCTGTAACGCTTCAGGTCCTTTAAAATATTTCACTGAGCAGCAACCAAGGTAATACTAAACTTTGTGGTGAAAATTAAAGTTCTGTCTAGCAAACAGTTTTGAAAAGAGTATATACTTGGGGGTAGTCTGTTCCTTTTAGCTTAGCCTAGAGCAACGGGCTTTGGACTTGGCATGGGAATGTGAGGCGAGCCCTGACAGTCAGTTTGTCTGGGCTTTCTATTGCAGGGTGGGATTGCAGGACTCAGGGTTACACAAGCTCTAGACCAATTCCTCAAGCAAAGATGGTTCTCATTTTTAGGAGACTTTCTTGGAAAACTGAGAATAAGAAGGGATACGCTGATTTTCACCTCTACCAATTGCCAACAGCGTACACAAAGTGGGGTTTCTCTTCATTCTCCCAATGTGATTTCGAGTTCAGAATGCACAATTTACTTTATATACATTTTACATAGTAAGTTTATGAAGCTTTGCTGTACTCTGCACTGAAACTGGTTTAGGGTTGAACACAAAATTCCAGAATTAATTTAAAAAATCCTTCAAATAGATCAGTTCAGTATTGTGGCCTGGCAGTAGCAATTTGTGACTATTGGCATATTTCTTTATTAAAAAACCCCAACAAACCACAAAAAAGCAAATACCATCCCCATCCACATCCCAAATATCAATCTATCCGTTAAAGTGTTTGATAATATTGGACCGTGTTACAAGGAAGGTTATAAAGAAGTGAAGCTCGCTTAGCAAGTAGTAAATAGAGTGTTGAAGAACTCATATGGTGAATAAAATTGGTAGTGTGCATGCATGTAACATTCCTAGAAAACTGTTTTTATGTCAGTGAATTAAAGAGTTCACTGGAAAGAGTAAAAATCAATGTTGCACCCTTATTTTTTTTTCTTCTTAAATGCTTTTTCCTTGCTCCTTCCTTTCTCTCTTTGGCTCAGACAGATCTGTGAAGTCTCCTGCACTTTCCTTCAGAAGCTTTGCCAACAGGCAGCCTGGTGCTGTCCTCTTCCCAGTTCTCAGATGTACCATGCTGTGAAGCTGCCTTGGGTCAACAGGAAACCTTCATAATGTGCATTTCAGATCTTCAAAAAGCCACAGTGTGCATGAGATTTGAAGACAGCAAGCTTAGTAGAGACTGTCACATCTATATAGACCTTTTTTCATGGATTTATTAGTATTTCAGCAAGGAGAGGGAGAGATGTTTCATCGAGATAAAAGGTCCTGGATCAGGTCTACATACAAACTTTCATAGATCTTCAGATTATGTGGGGGATTTGGATTTTTTGGGGATGAAAGTATATTCACAACCCAGTCCTTGTGTCTACAAGTCAAGGATTGTTCCTATTACTGTAGAAGAAACAGTCTGAAGTCGTTCTCTGTAGTGATTACAAACTGTCAGTCTGAAAGTTTCACCTAGAAAATGTGATATGACAAGAAATAGGGATTACTAATATTTTATAAGTAAACAATACTATTACAGCAACTTAGGTTGCATTTTTGTTCCAGAGGAATGGTAATTCCTTCTCTGGCAATAAGCCTGTAACAAGGAGGAGACAGCCTGCCATGTTACTAGGTTGCCGTGTACTTTTTAAAAATGGATTTTTATGTTCTGTCACTTACCCGTTGAACATCACTGAATATCAGAGATGATGCAGGTAAGTCAGGAACTTGATATTGTTGTTGATGCACTCCAGAGACTCTGTTAGAAAAAGCAAAGAAAAATGCAGTGAATAGCAGGGGAGAAATGACAGGGCTGCCTTTTGTTGGCCTCATCTAGGAAGATGTAAAGGAAGGGGGAAGAATTTTGCCTGTACAAAACTCCTTGCTTAAATTCCAGAGTATCTTTGTTTTGCTGCTAGTCTGGTGAAGTCATTTTTTACTGCTGTCAGACTATAAACTTTATGCAGAAAATAGCTAGTCTATCCTGCAGCCTCTTGAGTTGATAGGCATCAATTTTCTTTGGAAAACTTTGCCTGCTTTCTCCCAAAGACTGTGGGGATTTTTCCATTGGAGGAAGGAAGTGGGGAAAATGGGTCCAAGGGAAAGGGCAATAAGCCACGAGAAATGGATTTCCAAGCCTGTTCTTTCTTTGCACTCAGCCTTGATAAGGAGTGCTCAGAATGGGTCCCTTGTACCAAGAAGTGGGGAATCTCCTTTTGGCTACACTGACCTCATGGAGGGAGGATGGTTGTATGTTTGCACATGATGCCCAGCACATGGCAGTGTTGTCACCCCAGAGTGACTAGTTTTAACAAAACTGCATTTGCTTCTATCGAGAGGCTCAGGAAATCCCATGAAACCCTCACCCCTGTTGTTCCAGCTCTCACAGCCCAGTGAAGTCACCAGAAATGTGTTCTGGGTTAGAAAAGCCTTGAGCACAAAACACGGGTTGCAGTGGAGATGTGCACCTGCAACCTGACCTGTGCTGCTGTTTGGGCACTGCTTTTACCATTGTGAAGTAGTTGTAATGCATTGGCATTCTCAATACTGATGGCTTGTAACTAATGTGTAACTCATTCCCTGAAGTACATACAGTGATAAACCAGGCTTTGTATCTGTGCTGATTTTGGCTGGGGTGGAGTTAATTTTCTTCACTGTGGCTGGTGTGGGGCTGTATTTAGGATTTGCTGATCACATAGAGATGTTTTTGCTCTTGCTGAGCAGGGCTCACACAGAGCCAAGGCCTTTGCTGCTTTCCATAATGTCATGCTAGGGAGGGGCTGGGGGTGAATGGGAGGTTGGAAGGAGATGTAGCCAGGACAGGTGACCCAGACTGACCAAAGGGAGAAAGAAGGAGAAAGGTGGGGACATTTGGAGTCCCTGCAAACCACTATTGCCCACGTTGGAGCCCTGCTCTGCCAGGGGTGGCTGAACACCTGCCTGCCCACGGGAAGCACTGCATCAATTCCGTGTTTTGCTTTGCTTGTGTGCACAGCTTTTGCTTTCCCAATTAAACTGTCTTTATCTCAAACCATGATTTTTCCAGCTTTTACCTTTCCAGTTTGTTCCTGATCAGCTGCGAGGGGCTTGGCTGCTGGCTGGGGTTAAACCATCTCCCTTATTTGCTGGGAGATGTATTTATAGAAAGCTCTTAAGTCCTTAGTTTTTATCAAATGTATATTTCCAATCCTGTTGTTGTCAGATATACCTCACTATATTAATTTGTTAGTCTCAGGATGTGATAAAAAAAAAAGGTGTTAGTTTCTTGTTGGTTTTCTGCTCTTAAGATCACTGACTTCACACATGGTTACCCAGCTAACAGTTATTCTGTAGTCAGCAACAAAAACAAGGCTGAAGAGTTCAGTATATTTATCTCAGGTAGGGGTTGGTGCTATCTTTACTGTGTGGTTAGAAAACCTGTCAGAAATGGAGTAAATATTAATTAAAAAATGTTGTGGGCTGCAGACAAAATTTCCATCAAAATTATCTTTAAATAAAGAATTCTGAAGCAGTTTTGTTGGAGCTAGAGACAAAAGGATCATATCATAGTGAAGCTGAATAGTTAAGATTTTCTGATGTATGCAGCAGAATGCCAATATTTGATTTTTATATACCATACAGGTTTGACCTACTGTAGCTTTGCATCTGTTTTCAGAAATCACACCAGTTTTATCTTACTGTAATGTTTTTCTAACTGCCCATAGAGCATTATATGTAGTCCAGTGCTGAAGTCAGAGCATGGAAAACTATGGAAACAGAATGATGGCTGTATTTTATCTACTGCATGTAATAGTCATTCCAGAGATGATTTCATTAGCAATTATTTTCGATTGTAAAAATTAATAAGAAGTTGAGGGCATTTCTTAGTTAAATTTTAGCTTTTCTTTCTGCTCTTAATTTCCTACCTGCCAAACATTTGAATGTGTTATCCCAATAAAGACATGAGGCTGTGGTTTTGTCTTATTAATTGTAGAAAAGCAACTGTCAGTAACACTGGAAAAACCTGTTAGCCAGATACTTGTCTCTATGTATGTGTTGCTTCATTTTGTTGGTTTCAGCAGAAATTTATCATTCTCTTTGAAATGTGGAACATCTTAGAGGAGAGAGAGACAGACTCTTAGCATTTGCAAACCCCAAGATACCAGGAGAACTCAGTTTGCAATCATAAAGAGAAGCAGTCATGCCCAAGAGACATCACTACTGGACTGAGAGAAATGTTTGCCAATCAGCAATATATAATGAATAATGAACAATATTTGTCATCTCCCCAAAAGTGGGGCATTGCAATACAAGTGGTACAGCTGTTATTCTTTAATTGCAGCTGGATTAATAAAATGTAATTTTTTACAGCCCATTTGCAATATACCACTGGGGAATACATTTTATTACCACTTTGGGTGTCTTTTAGTTAATAATTTGTGCCTTTTGAGCATAAGTGTTTGGCTTCAAATCCCAGATACAAGTTTATTAAAAATTGTAATAGTTCTTAGAGACTATAAAATGAAATGAAGTGCACAAAATGTGCATTTCCAGTGCTTGAGTTTAAAACCATTTTTTTACTTGACTAATTTCAGTCTTTCGAAGACTAGAAAGTATTGAATTTAATTATTAAATATTTAACTAATCAGACATACAGCATTATTTTCAATAGATTATTTATATTTGTTAGTAATTAAAGATTCAGAACAGCACTGAGAGGATGTGGCCATAATACGTAATTTTTAAAACTTGCCCAATGTTTATGCAAAGCAGTGGCACTGCAGGGAAACAGAATGAATGTTTGAAGTCAGTAACATCAAGGCAGTAGTTAAATGATCTGATTTACAGAATAAGTCTGACCTGGTCAAAAATAATTGACGAGCCTTTTACGGATAAATTGCGTTTTACTGCTGGTTGAATGGGAACTCCCATTAAAGTCAAGGCTAAATCAGTTCTCGGCTAATTTCCCTTTGCTTATCACTAGCAAATTCTCTTAAGCAAGTGTCAGAGATGCAAAGCAACCTGTGGACAAAAACACTTCCCTGCAAATTCCGTCATCCAACCAGGGTCATTTCTCAGTTACCTGTGAAAAGAAGCAGCACCAGATGCCCGAGTTCCACATTGATGTGCTTGCATCTCTGTGCCATCTGTATTAAGCAGTTACTTCCATTCAATTAGCATGAAATATGGAGAAAAAACCTCCTTTCTTATTTTTGGGATGTGGGCTTTGCTTCCATTTCATTATTTTTAAGCTGGTACACAAAGGTGAGAAGGTGCCGCGGTGCAGATCTTGCTGGTTGATGCTTTGAACTTGGCTGGGGTTCTTCTCTTGCTCTCTCATCTGTTCTCTAGGCAGTCTGTCTGAGGAGATGTAAGTAGAAGTTGATACATTTGGATGGAAGATGTTGAAGACACTCTCCTACAAGTGGGGCAAGGTTTGTTGAAATAAACAGTTCTACTAGCATTTTAAGTGGAACTTACTAAAGCCACGCTCACTGTTCTCTGGTAAACATCTGAAAAAAGATTCCCAGAACTCATAATCAAAGTCTGTCAATCTCAGGGGGAGGGCTGAAGAGGAGAAGGAGAGCCAGAAAAGATGACACTCTATAATATTCAGAGAAACTCAATTTCAGAATTAGATTTTTTCCGGAAATTGATTCTCACAGGTGAGTTAAGTGTTTGCAGCCACCAGCCGCAGTTTATGAAAGGTGAACTGTGCTCTTGCAGCCAGTGTTCAGCACTTGTTACATAATTAGAGACAACTAACTCTCCCTTTTAAAAAGGGATGATATTTTTATCATGGTTATCTGAGTAGAGACATGGGAAAACAGCTTTGCTGTGGACTTCAGCTGTAGTGTTACTGTAGTGGCCGGCCCTGTTTTAGATTGAATACATGCCTGTAACTCCTTCATCCTTTTAGGATTTTACTCTGAAAATTGAAATTGGTCTGTGCCAGGGAAGGCCTCTCCCATGGTTAGTTTACTCCATTCTTATCTAAAATAATGGGTCACAGGACAGGATTAACACCGCCCTTCTATGGGTGAATGTACAATTTAGAACAAGAGTAGGGTGAGAAAAGAGAAAGTTGGAGAACTTGCTCTAAGCAACACTAAATGTAATGCCTCTCCTACCCTCTGATAAATCCTCTTATCTCTCAGCATTGGATGGAAGGGAGGGATAAAAGATGAACCCCTTAGTGAAATAGAAATTTGCTTAAAGGTAAAAGCAGAGTAAAAGGAACTGTGTTAAACTTGAACCGTAATTGCTCCATCTGTGTCGAGGTTTGAAGGATCAAGCACTGCACAGAGCTTCAATAGAAGGGCAGTCTAGTTGTAGTCCTGCTTTTTTTTTTTTGTTGTTCCTATTTTCCTTGCTGCGTGATGAGTGACCTTGACTGGGTTACTTTACATATAATGATTGCACTAGTGTGAAGAGACAATTTAATTCTTATTTTTTAGATCTTTAAGGAATTTGATCTTGAAAACTAAAAGTGAGCAATACTTATGAGATTGCTGCATCTTTTGCCAGATGATTTAATCTGAATTTAAATTTGAAAGAGTCAAGAGTGAAGCGGGGAATGACCCAACCTTCAGGCATTACCACGTCATGTGACTGGCAGTAAAACAAAATTTGCCTTGTAAGGTGACTTGTTATTACAGCTTGACCATGGGAATCATGGCTAAACCTGAGTTTTCTGTTAGACAATATATGACTTGCTTGGCACTCACAAAAAGTCTGTGATGTTTGATTTTTAATCAGATGAGGTAGCACTGACAAATGTGCTGTTTGTGTTTTGGTAATGTGCCAGTGGGAAAGTTGCTGAAGGATCTCCTGTGACTAATTTTTACTGGTAATTAATTGTCTGAAAACTTGATGTGGTGAGGTAGAAGAAGTTCTTCATGAGTATTGAATTACCTGGAGGAGAAGGTTAAAATGTAGAAAGCCCAATAAGCTGCTCACTCCTGTCTGTGCCTCCTGAAAATTCTCCCTTCTCTTTATTTTCACAGACACATTAAGAACAGGGGTACTGATTAAAAACACATTACTAATTTGGATTTGCTTCTGCTGTTAGCAGTCAGATTTGTACTTATTTGTTATTTTGAAGAACTAAGGAAATTGGTTGTGAGCTTTTATATTAAGTATTGCTCTGCCTCCATATTTTTCAGTGTGTCTGCTCCTCTGGTATTATAGCCCCTTGGTGAATACAAAGCTGCTTATGAACTGTTTGGGCTGATTGTATTTAATTTCATGTCAAGAAGGACTCCCTGCCATAGTGTTCAGCTGAGCCATTGTGAGTAACAGTCAGTCTCAAACACGGACACAAAGCGCTTTTTTTGTGTGTATGATGTGAGTGTTTTTGTGGAGTCAGGGCCTTTTTTTTCCTGTGTATTTTTAAAATCTAAAACAACTAGGCTTTCAACTCTTCCAAACTGGCAGAGCAGTTTTGCTTTGCTGCTGTTTGAACCTGCTTTAGTGGGGTGGGAAAATCATAGAATCAGTTGGGTTGGAAGAGACCTCTGAGATCATCAAGTCCAATCCTTAATCCAACCCCACTTTGATTGCTATATCATGACACTGAGTGCCACGTCCAGTCTCACCAGGGTCGCAGAATCCACCACCTCCATCCTCCACCAGTCCTGGTTGTGTGATTCAGTTTGGGGGAAGTGGAGATCTCTGGACCTTAACAGTTTCATGAATATGTTTTAAATTTATATATATACAAAATAAGTAAATATTTTTTACAAAATCATGTGTTGGTCTTTCATTACCTTTTCATATTAATTTCTTGGTGTCACTGTCAATGTTGAAATATATATGAACAACTTTTTTCATAATATTCTTTTGATATTAATAGTGGTTTGTAACAGTAAAGCCAGAAGGAAGATAAAGTTCAGGAAACAATTTGGCCACAATTAAATGGGAAGCAAAAGTACCATTCTGACAACAAAACTGAATTCTTGTTTAAAGCACATGTGGTAAAAGGTTTGCCAGTCTTCAGGAAGCATGAAATGCCATTAACCAGCACCAGCATTTAGTCGCTTGCTAATACTGGATGTGATTTCTAATTGCTTCTGTAGTTTGTCATTGTTATCCACAATCAAATCTAATTGTCCAGAAAATTTTTCTTGGATCGTCATAGTCTATGACTATGTTTTTACTGTTATTGTTCCAGCTTCTTTTTCATCACCCCAACTTTTCCTGCTTCATTAAGTCTTGAATTAGGCTTTGACAATCAGCCTATTTTATTGGAATTATCAAAAGGAAGAAATATGCATGGCAAAGTCGAAGGGGAGGCTCCAGCATCTTATTTTATTTCATGCTTAGCAGTTTCTTGAGAGTTATCAAAGTCAGGGATCCTTTATTTGTAATTAAATACTCCTCACTTAACAATCATGACTAATAAATGTCAAGTGCAAGAAGAGGCACTATTATTCAGTAAAAGTCCTTGGATATGTTTTAGGGTGAAAATGTGTAGGCATTAAGGTTGCTAGTTTTTGAAATGTTGAAGGTTTGTTTTCATTACAAAATCCTGAAGTTAACCACTTCAGATAAAGCTCAAAAAATCATTGAAACATTTGGGGAGCTCTTATCCTACAGGAAGCTCTTGACATTTATGGTAATTAAAAGTGAAGGTATCTATTAAATACTTAAGTTGTTCATATAAACACCAAACTGACACGCAATTGTAAGAGTTTCATGTATCTTAATTGGAGTTGGTCAGAAGTGTTCATTGAAACTGTTTTCTGGGTTTGGTGGTGGCTGGGTTTTTATGTTTTAATGAGGCCCAAAACCTTGGAGGAAACATTGCTATGAATGCTGTGGGAGTCGCCTGGAATGTGATTGAATATTCTTGCAATTAGCAGATGCAGTTTGGTTGTGGCAAGGCAAGGATTTGTAGTTCCTGGAGCACACTTCTCCTATAAAACAGGCTGAGAGAGTTGGGTTTGTTCAGCCAGAGGAAGAGAAGGCTCCAGGGAGACCTTAGAGCCCTTTCAAGTGCCTCAAGGTGCTCCAAGAGAGCTGGAGAGGGACTTTTGGACAAGGGCATGGAGCGACAGGATGAGGGGGAATGGTTCAAACTGAAAGAGAGTAGATTGAGATTAGAAATTAGGAAGAAATTCTTGACCGAGGGTGGTGAGGCCCTGGGACAGTTTTCTGAGAGCAGCTGCGGCTGCCCCATCCCTGGAAGTGTCCAAGGCCAGGCTGAATGGGGCTTGGAGCAACCTGTGATAATGGAAGGTGTCCCTGCCCAAGGCAGGGGCATTTAAACTGGGTGATCTTTAATGCCACTTTCAACCCAGACCGTTCCATGATTCTGTGATGATTCTTCCTCCCTTCCTCTCTGTGTGTGCACCTCACAGATTGTTTTGGTGTAGCTGCTCTGTGCCCTGTGTGGGTTTTTTTGTTTGTCATGAAGAATAGCAAAATAGACACAACTTTCATTCACTTCTCAAAATCTTTCATTTCTCTGTGGAATAGCCCAGTTGATCTTGGCCCCAGCGTCCTGGCTGATCAGCCTGATTGTGATTTACTCAATTATTAGGGTTTAAGAGTATGTAGAGAGAATGTATTTAGAGCCAAATTTTGAAAAGTTACTTTCATATTGGACAACATCAGCAAAGTGTTGTTAGTTCTTAGTGTAGTTTTAAAGGCTACAGGAATTAGGTTTAACCCATAGAGAAAAACATTATTGTCACTACTTATTTGATTGTAAGTCCTTTTGACTAAAACGTTCGGAGTGCACCTAAAATATATTTCTGTCTATTCTTGCCCATTACTAAACATTTGGGGGCTTTTCTGCCATATGGTGAGATAATCTCTAGGTTGTTTTTTTTATTATTATTGGTTTGCTTTCTTCTCTTTTTTTTTTTTTTTTTCCTCCTCTTGAAGGAAAAATGCTGAGTTCATTTGCATTTATGTAACAATTAAGGATGCATCAAAAATATATCTGGTTGAGCTAACATGGATCAGATGCTTTAAGCACTGTGTTAAATAGTAATAGCACTGTAATTGAAGCACAGCCATAGAAAGAGCATTGTAATTGGAAAGGCATTTTCTTTCCAGTGATGAAAGACTCCCCTGCAAAACAGTGAAATCTCTTCCCAGTTTGTAGGTTTTTTCACACATTGGCAGTCCCTTCGGTGGTGATGAAAACAATCAGAATATAATACTGGGTAGCAGAGGAAGCTGTGGCACTTTATTATAAAGTCTTGAAAATAATAATGAAAAATATTTTTATGGTACCATTTTATTTCAGCTTAAGAAATGACTTTAAAGGATGTTATAGAAACATGTTTTAGTGCATTTCGTAAGAGATTTTGAGCATGTGACTTTCAAATTTGATAAACATGCCATTCTTTCTCCCCTGTTTGTAAATTTAAGTCTTTTCAGTGTACTTTTTGATACATTAGGTTTTTAATACTTACTTTTCCACATGTGCCCTGGAGAAAAGCATACAATCCACCGTACTCTGAGGTAAACTGGATTTCAGTGTAGTCTGTTTCAAATTAAATGAAATTGTTTATTAGTTTTGCAGTTCTGGAGAGCAGAGGCACCCTTGGGTTTTTATTGATCTGATGAGGGATATGTTAGCCTATACATCCAAAGAGGACTGATGCTAATTGGGCTTCTCACTTTGATAAAGTCCTTGGTTTCAGTGATGATACGCAGGTTAGCTGCTTCTTTTAATTAACAAAATAAAATTCAAATCCTCTGCTGGAATTCCCTAACTGTTGAGCAGTTTCTATATGCAAGTATGCTCTCTTGTGGTAAGCCATTTTATTGAATCCTCCACCACTTCTAAATTTTGACCAATTTCATTTAAAACTGTGATCTTTTTAATGTATAATTCTTTCATCATGCCATTATTTTCAGGGTTTACAGTGTGCTATACGATGGCAGAGCTCTGTATATGGTGTGTGTGACTGTACATATTTTGCAGTTATATTCAGTGCTTGAGCAATGTGTGACTTTTCAGGCAGAATTCAGCTTGCTGTGGAATAAGGTGTTATTTGACTGATTAAGTGATTTAGGGTGAGATACTTGTATAGCTTCTAAACATCAAGTAATAAAGAAAGGGGGATTCTAGTTCTGAAGCATCTTTATCAAAATCTAGTAACAGGATGGCTTGTGCTTGTTGTGACTGCTCAGATGCTGCTTAATTGAGTCTGAATCTTGGAAATTTAGTTGCTCTAGACTTGTCCAGTAATCAAGAGTGGGGAAAAAAGGCAAAACAGCCCAACCTTTGCTCTGATGTGGGTACTCCTGGGTGGTATGAGTGCAAAGGTGTGTTTCTTTGCTTTGCATTGCAGTAGGGACTATCATAAGTATACATATAAATTCAAGGAGCATAAAACTAAATATATCTCAGTTGCCTCCATGTCAGAAAATCAGCAAGACTGTGTTAGTCTTCATGATTAGCCTACAGTCAAGGAAGTTTCATTTAATAAATGCTAAGATACCCATAATCCCCTAAATAGTTCTCATATGACAGTGGGATTTCTACCCAGATTCTTTTACAACTGAATAATTTCCATATAAGTTTCCGTACTGTTTTGCTGGGCGTGAGAATAGCCAAATGTCAGTAAAAACATGGGGTTATGTTGAACTGATCTCAATCATGCAAGACATTGTGTATTCTTCCCTTCAATAAAACAGGGCTGAAAAGAAGAATTTCAGAGAATATTTCTTGAGGGCTGTGAAATTCTGGACTGAAAACCAGAAACACATTTCCTGTGAGCACAACTGCTGTTGACTTTTGTGGAAGTTCTGGCGACTCAAAGATCGCGTTCCCATGGTCACAGAGAAGATGTGGTGTGTGCTGCTGTGCATGAACATTTAATGTCAAAACAATCAATTATACAGCAGGTGTAAAATGATCTTATTTGGCACAGAAGTTGGATAATGTGTAGGAGAGTAGGAGATGGATGGGATAGGAGCACGCTGGAGTAACACCTTCCATTTGCTGGAACTTAATTAAGTTGAAGAGATGAACAGCATTTATAAAATAAGGTTTTGATGTGTACATGTTAGTTCTTTTGCTATTCTTTAATATCAGTTATGGTTTCATTCAGTGAAAACTTCAAATGCAACCATGTCTTCCAGTTTCCTTCTGGTTTTATGTAATGTGAAAGAAACAGAGTTTAAGAGATTGAGCACATGACATGTTGACTCAGCTCACCATGAGAGCTTAACAGGACCCTGAGCAGGAACCTGTGCTGGAAGCTTAATGTAAATATTTCATGGAGAAATTGAGTATTATTTTGAGGGTAGAAGTTGTTTAAACAGCATCAGCAGTTTCAAAGTACAGAAGGCAGACAGTAAGTTGCACTGTTTACAGTGATAAATGTATGAAAGTGTGACGTATGAATGTAGAATATAAAATGATGCTGTATCACTGCATGTTGACACACAGCCATGTGCTGGTGGTGCTGTTTTACTGCATCTTACTGCACCCCTGTGCAGTCTCTTTTACCTGTAGCACAGGAGTATTCTCAGTTGAAGTTTTTTTTTCCATGGGATCGTTGCTCTACTTGGCAGTCATCATCTCTCTTGCAGTGGTTTTCAACTTTCAAGTTGTTTTTGTTTCCTATTGTCCTTCACACTTTCCTCCTCCATGTCCTCACCCACTCTCCTCTTCCTGCTCTAATACTTAAGAACTTCAAGATTTTAAAAACAAAGAAATGTTTTCATTTGAAGTTTCAATTATTAGCTACTCAAGTCAGAAACATTATATCCATCACTGATATTAATTCAGTTTTCTGTTGTGTATATGTGTGTTAAATATAAGATAGTTTAATTTTTCTTGCCGTTCAATATGCTCTCTTCAAGCTTTCATTCAACTGCTTCCTGTTGGATCAGATTTTGTCTCTTTTCTCTCATCAGAGAGTATTGACAGGAGCACAGAATAAGGAAAAACCACCTTCCATTTATTTCAATTTAAGGCACAGAATGATGCACGGATTAAATAATACTACCAGTAGTAATAATATTATGTATATCTGTGTTTAATGGCTGTTCACTGCTTGATTTTGCAATAGTATTCCTTTATTATTACTGTTCAGGTTTCTAGGCAGACTGAAGAATTCTAATCAATCAAGGGGATGGTTTGGAGTATGTTTGGCTCTGCAGTAAGAGTTTTGGAGAACACTATTGACCATGACTCTCACTGCTCTCTGAGTCCATTTCTGCTCTCTTCTTTGGCCTCTCCGTGTTTTTTCTGCTGCTTTGCCCCAGCCTTTCTTGTCCCAGTCTGCTTTGCTGTACTGTGAACTGTGTTTCCCCAAAAGCAGGCATGCTCTAGTGAGACTTCATGTTTTTATTGGTGAATTAATGAAAGCACATTTCTGAAACCTGTAGAAACATCTGCTCTTGGATTGAGAAATTCAGATTTTTAACCCACAGGATCAAAATCTGGCAGTTGGAGGCGTGTGGAGCCAGATGCCATGCAGTCATAGTTCAGCAATCCAGCCTATAGATTGACCTGGCTGCCATGTGAGCTCTGTGAAAACAACTTTTTTCCACTCTTTTCCATTCTGTCTTCTTGCCAATTCTTCCTTTAGTGTCTAGTGTTCAAAACCTGCATTGCTTTGTTATTTTTATTGCTTTTTTTTCTGGTATGATTAGGAACTTAACTCTTTGTAATGCATGTTCTTCTATGTCTGGAAGAATAACTCTAAGAGGACGGAGGAGAAACTCCTTTCAGTAGTAGGTTAATGTATGAATTAATAGTGAGGGTCACTTAACTTTGGGGAGAAGGTGAATCATATGGGAGTTGTATTGGTGTTGCAATTGAAAGTGTTTTACAGCCTGAAGATCTGTTTTAAATGAGTAACTTATCTTTACCCTCCACATTTATTTCTACCCTTTGAAAGATGGAAAGAATCCAGTATCCTCCTTTCCCCCAACATACAAAGTTATTTCTGTGCTGGAAATAAACACACAGTCAGCAAAACTGGAGACACTTTTTATTCTAGGTGGGTGATTTTCACATAATTAATTCAGTTACATGTAAAATGCTGTTGTTCTTAAAAGCATTCTGATTTTTGCGTGTCTGCTGGTGAGGTTTTCTGTGCATGAACCTTGAAACAAATTTCAAAGCTATCAATTTTCATAGCCACATTTGTCAGTTTGGCAGCAGTTCATTCTGAGCTTGATGCTAAGCACGATTATTGTAAGTTATTAACTATGCTTACTGTAAATCACCCAAATCTGCCCAGCTCTGTGTGCAAAGTGGTGTGAGTCTCTCAGAGTGGTGATGGTACATGTATTTGTGACATATGCTATTCTTTAGAAATTACATTTATTTTCAGGTTTTCAAGAAAAAAGAATGCTATTTGGTAGAAAGGATAATTTGAAGCAGTATTCCTGTCTTGTGAAGAAAATTATTGAGCATCTGGAACTCCTAATATTTTGCTTTTTATCTTTCAAAAGTGAGCTGTTTCTGTTCTCTGATCCTTAAAATCAGCCCCTCAGCTGAAGAAACACGCAGAAATAACAGGTTACTCTTGGTATTTGGAGTAACGTGTAGAGGCTCCAGCTGGAGTCTGGCAGCTTTTGCATTTGGTTGCTGCCTGCAGACAAGCCCATCTCCCAGCCCAGCCTCTGCCTCAAAATGCCTAAATTGAAATTTAATGGCAGTGGGTGTAGCTGGAGGAGCACAGGTTGAGGTGTGTGTTGGCTGTACCTGGCACAGCAAGCAGGACTCACAGCTGCTTGGCTCTTGTCAAGAGTTTGTTGGGCATTACAGTCCAAACCCAGCCTTTTGGGGGCAAACTTCCACACTCCATTCCCGTAAATCACATCCCTTTTGAGAAGCGATGGGGTGAATCAAGGGCTTAAAGGAGGTGCTTTAAAGTCTGCAAATTTACAGTGTATCCCCTGAGGTGGGAAAACTGTGTGCAGGTGTGACTGCAGCAGAGCCATTGCTGCTGGGTGGAGTTGTGGAAAGTGTCCTGGAAACCCCCTGAAAACAGGGAGCCAAGAAGTCCAAGAGGGAAGGGGGAAGGTGAGGTAGAAGAGAAACCATGTGTGTCCTGCCTAAGGGAAGCTCTGTCCTGGCTCAAGCCGGGCAGTGCAGCAGAGTCCCTGGCCATGGACTGCAGGAACCAGCCTCCAGTGCTCGCTCAATGTGTCTGCAGAAGGTTAAATCACACGTGCAGAGCATGTTAGTGGCCCCTGGAGGTTTCTGTATTGATCTGTGTCTTAATAATGCATAATAGGCAATCAGAGCTTTCCTGATCCTTTCACAGACGTACTGTCAGCGAGAGTCGTAAGTCACAGTGCTGCTGGTGGCTGTGTCTGACCTGCCCTCCACCAACACCTCAGTAGCTTTTGCTTCCACTGGGACTACTCCTGATTTATACAATGGAGAATCAGGCTTTGTGTTTGCAACAATTATAAGTCATTGTTCTGTGGCCTTTCAAGGCAAGATATATCTGAAATTTGTTAAAAATCACAATAAAATTGCTACAGGTCTTAGGATTATTTTGTTTCATGTTTCTTCAAGCATGAGCAAGACTGTGGCGTTTTTTTGCCTTACTAGCCAATTTGTGTGTTCTGCCCTCTTTAGGCTTTGCTCTCCTTTATAGAATGGTTTAAGATGGTGTTTTTGTTTTAGATGCTTTGCAATTCTGATGTCACCTCTGTCCCACCTATGGGAACACTGACTTTTAGCAGTGTATGCTCTTAAATCAATATGATCTTTATTCATAATTGCTGGTGACATAGCTAAGTTTGGCAGCAGCTAAGTGCAAACGTATATTGCAGTAGTGCAATGGGTTTACTTAGAAAATGAGATTTCAGAATTATTTATTGTTCTTGGACACCATTTACAACACTTGTCTCCTGGACTTCGGGAATTCATAACTCCTGCTGTAAAATACGTATTTTGCCCTGTGCCTTTGAGAGTATTTAATTGATAGCATAGGCTAATAGAAATCTGTGTAATTGTGTTACTATTGTGTATAAGGACTCATTGTGCAAACTGGTTCCGATTTTTCATTTGACAACATCGGATGTTAATTGAATTACCAAAATAATGCAACTGCAACAATAGCACAGAATTCAACTTATAGCACTAATGTAAGTTTGTCTGTTTGTATAATCTCCTGGATAGTCCTTTTTTCTTTATTTTCCTTCTTTGTGTTTTTTTCTTTTTTTTCTTCTTCTCTTTTTCTACTAAAGGCGCAGGTAGTCATAGTTTTTTCTTGTGTTGGTTCTTTAATAATAAGAAAAAGAAAAAGCCACTGGGGTGAAAACTCATTCAATTTGCTCAGGAAGTAGGAGAATTGCAGGCTATTTTGGATATTTTGAGTCCAACGTTTAATGTTTTATTTATATCCATCATAATAAATATGCTGACCAATAATAAGTCAGCAAAACTCAGTGTAGCTGAAGTGTTCAAGATGAATCAGCTTGTATTTTCCCTCTAATCTTGGATGGATGGTAGGCTGCTAGAGCTGTGGTTCACCAGGAAGAGATCCCTATGCTGTTGTTATTCAAGGAGGATGAAGACCAGAAGTTGCAAATGGACTGAAGGTGAGAAGACCAGAGCTCCTATCTGGGCAGGGGCAAAGGCAGATGTGCGATGTAGGTCCCACATCCGTGGCATGTTCTAGCCATGAAACACCAGGTTGGATCAGTTGAAGTCATGCATCTCCTCTCATGTTGAATCAGGGCATTGAGTGCTCCTGATCCCAAGCAGTGAGGAAGAGGAGGGTGACCCTTGATGGGGCTGTCTCTGTGGTACTTCATCACTTATGAGGGAAGAAGGGGAGTCTTCTCAGTGCCCATTCGCTTTGTGAAAAGATGGGATGACTTAAATGTGGTGTCTTCTGCGGGATGAGATGATGTAGCACAACTTAGGGCTGGGCAGGAATACCCAGCATGATTCAGGGTAAGGCAGCTTGGGTGCAGTCTGGTTTCATTAGCAAACAGCTCTGAGTTACTGTAATGCGTGTAACGTGCCTGAATGAGCTCATTGATCACTGCTTTGTGCATCCCTACGCCACAAAATAGTTACTGTATAAAAACAGATTGGAAAGTGTCTCCACACTCTTTGTCAGCACTGGGGTTGACTCACCTTGTCCTGGGCTCACACACCTTCTATGATTCTCTGGACACAGGAGGAGATTTTAAACCTGCTGAGTGCCCAAAGTCACCTTTCCCCAAAGAGCCCCCACAGGTGGTGCTGAAGCCCCTGAGCTCTGCCTCTTCCAGAGAGAGCAGAACTGGAGGATCAAGACTGAAGATTCTGTAGTGCTGAGCAAATGTCACATGGCATGTGAGCCTGTGCTGATGAGCCAAGAACTGTTTAAATTTTTAAAATTTGGCTGTCTATGTGCTGGGGCAAGATGGAGAGGCATGGGCTAGTTTTTTCATTTTTCTTATAAAACCTCGGGCCCCCAGTATGCTCTGTTTCCACTGGAATTTTATATATATATATATTATTTCGAATTTATGAACTCTGCTGATAAAATGAATTTAATAAAAATGTGGACAGAAAATTATCTACAGTCATACTGTATAAACCTGTGTTTGGTGAGGTTTATATCTCAGCAGTTGCAAAATACAACAACTTATTAGATGGAAAACAGTTATAAAACTTTTTGCTATTTTTTATGATTTAATCTATTTACAAAGAGAGATAGATCTTTTCACAACTGGAATGAGTATTGGTGTGAAAACAAGTAAAAACATAATGTATATTATCTGTATTTTTTTTTTTTGCCAAGGGATAAAATACAAAACACTTGGATGATGAACCTGTTGTCTTTGTTCTCTCGTTGAGAATCTGCCTTTCCTCTCATTTGCATTTTTTTCTTGTGTCTAAATTTGCTGAGCATGTGAACCTTCCTTCTCCTTAAAGGGGAGAAGCTTTAAGATAAAATGTGGTGTGTGTGTACCCACTAAACCTGATAAACTGATACTACTTTCCTAATATAATTTTAGAGGACATAAAGGACGTATTCCAAAACCTGTTAAAATCAACAGAAGTTCTGCAAACTTCAGTGCATTTTGGGCCAGGCTGGAAGTGAAATATGTCACTGAGTATATCACTGCAAGTTATTTTGTTCTCCTTCAGAATGTTACCCTCCCTTGGCCATCTCGTGTTATGCACTTGCTGCTTTGAAATCCTGCAGTGGGGCTTATTCTCAGTTTGTGGTGGTCTAAACCAGCAAATACTTCTTTTATCTTGGTATCAAGGAGCAAGCTGTGGCTTTAACATTGACGAGAACACTTGGAGGCAAAGACTAACCTTTTGAAACTGGTAAAAAGGAAACCCCAGGGAATCCCATTAGGAGCAGGGAAGGTAACAGTTTCATCCACCCAACAAAGATACAACCTTCTGCTGCTTATTCTTAGGGGACTTTGTAACTAAACCCAGTTTCTTTGGCCTTTTCTTTCAGTTCAAAGCAGCCATTCGTGTCCTTTAATTTGAGTGGTAGATACTCAGTTATTTTTATCTGAATATATAAAGGAAAACTGTTGGAGTTCATATCTCAAAGACAAAGCAAAATGCCAACATAAGTTCCCTGTTTCTCTTCACTTGTACTGCCTCTTCTTTCTTCCAGTCCTTCGCTGGGGCCCAGAGGTGCAGAGTGGATGGTCAGGTGCCATAAGGGCTGGTGGTGGCACTGAAATTATTGTTGATTCCCAGCTGCAACCTGGCACTCACCAGAGCAGTGGATCCATCAAACTGTGTGTGCTGCTGAGGTCTGAATTGCATCTATTGATTTTTCTCATACATATAATAGAAATATATGCTGCTCTACCCCTAATATAAGATGTAAGAAGTCCTAGATGCTTTCTGAAACTTTTAGATGAAAGCAATAGGAAGGGGAAGATAGACTAGATTTTTTAAGTGTTATTTCTCCACAGAAACTTCTACTTGTATTTTTTCTCAGTATTTGCTTCTATTTTAATGGATCAAATTTTCCTGACTCTGAGGGGGAGGGATTCTTGGAAACTCTTACTTCCTTTCTAGGCTTAACCTGACATGTCTTTAGATCTTTGAATTTATCTTTGAAATGATAAAATAGAAAAAAATATAACAACACTTGTAGAAGTGAACTGGTCATTTTCAACAGCAAGACTGGAGGTCTGTTGTATTTATTTTGCCTTATAAAAAAGCATGAGTTTTGGGATTAATTAAAAAGTTGCAATAATTTCTCTGTCATGCCATGGTCCAAGAACTTGATAGGGCTCATGATATCCCCTTATATTTACTCAGTGTTTCTGATTTCAGAGCTTACACTGTGGCAATTGGGAATCCAAGGTTGAAGTTTTATAAAAAGTATTAAATCTACTCCTAACTTGCAGCCTTCTAGTAAATAGAGTTGGGAAAGCACAAAGCAAGGAGAACCTTTCAGTATTTCCTATTTGATCTGTTTGCAAGACAGAGATCTTGCCATGCATCTTCAATAGAATACCAAGAGTTAGAACAGTGTTGAAATAGCAATATTTGGATAACATTTTAGTAGCTTCAAACATTAATATAATAAACAACATATTATCTATAAAGATGTATTATCTTTATTACTGTATTATAAATACAGTATAATAATATATATTAATATTATATAAATAATTATAATAAAACCTGAGTTTTCTTGGGTTTGGTGGTAGTGACTTCAGATTATTGAAGTGTAGTAGGTCATAAAGTTGATACTTTTCTTTCTTCACCAAGATGTGAAGACATAAAAATATCTTTTGTACAGTCACTTTGATTTCAGGTTCTGTGTCCAGACTTTGGATTGAGAAAGTCAACTCTTTTCAGAGGTTGAAAACATTGTGGGGAAAATTATGGTTTCCTTTAAATTCGTCTTTTTCATCATTGGGTGTTAAGGGTGCATATTATTGCCACCACGGGATAGTGCAGAAATTGAAAAGATAAAGTTGGATGGAAGGTTTTTCTGAAATACTTTCCTTCATTGAGAGAGTGGGAGAAATCTGTGGTAGTTATCAAAATTTACGGCAATCACACTCCTGTGTTTTATGTTTTTCAAAAGCAGAAAAGTAAATGAAAGGAGTCAAAAGGGATGTTACAAAACTGTTGAAAATCCATGCTTGCAATGATGTCTCAGCTATTGTTTTAATTCGCTTTAGTTCTGTGGTAGGTCATAACAGTGGGTGAGTAATTTAGATGTGCAACAAAGCCATCTCATTACTTCTTGGAAATAACAGAATAATTTGAGCTTTTGTACTTAGATAAAGACAATTTAATTGCAATAAGCCCTCCTGTAAAACAGTAAAAATAGTCAATCCAAAAAAAAAAATGTTGCTTCTTCAGTCTTAAAGGGAACATAGCTCTGTATCCTTTACCTGCAGCTCGATGTGCAAATTGTTCTTTTAATGAAGATCCTTTGAACGCTGAGTGTAATAGCAAGAAATATAGAGGAGAAGCATCTACCTGATCTTCTTGATTTGTGAACTGTCTGCTTTTACAAAGACTGGGATGGCTGCACAGCTGGCTTAGGTTCATATTTTAGTCCACTGAAGGTGTTTTCTTGGCAGGGCTGAGGCTGCCAGAAATCATATCTGTTGTTTTACTCCCTCCAGGATTTTCACATCACACACCACCTGCCTGACCACATGGACGTGCCTGTTCAGAGCAGGCTGAGTGGGCAAAGACCAGATCAGAGAAGACAGTAAGAAAGAGATACCCAGTGATGATGTATTTGAAAAGTGACTGGCACCAGCTGTAGCCTTTCTGATCCTGGGAATGTAAGATTCCTGGAAAGCAGCTGAAGGTGACCTGACTGCTGCCAATGAATATCTCTGCCATTACCAGCTGCCTTTAAACTCTGCCCTAAACCTTCTCCTCAAATGCATTCAAGGGCAGAGGAAGGAGAGACGTTCACTGCAGGGGTGTGTGAACTGCCACGTATTGTGGTGAGATGCTGGTTGCAGGGTTTACTAGAGCAGAAATCATCCAGGTCTTGGGACAGCAAATGTTGGCATTAGTTTCAATTAGTCCCTGTTCTGTGTGTAACACCGTGCACTGTGTTTTGGAGGAGGTAGAGCTGTGCATCTGAGAGTGGGGGCTTTGCACTTGAAAAGCTGGAAGCTTGAATATGCTCCATTTCCTGGCCATTAAGGGGCTGTGTTTGGGAGCTTACCTCTCTAAATAACCAAGAATAAAAGCCTGCAACTCTGCTGCTTAGCTGTAGTCCCTTATCTCTGGCGTTCCCGAGTTTTGCACAGCTCACTGATGTGCTCCAGACCCTGTGATTTTGCAGCAGATGGTCTTCTAATGCTGCAGCAACTTCAGGGTTACACATAGTGGTCTCTTCTGCATGTCTTGGTTTCTCCTTTACAGGGATAGGTTTGAAAAGACCACTCTAACCCCTCTTTCTATTTGTCAGCCTTTCGAAGGAAACTTCTGGTTACTGCACTGGTCCCCACATAATGTGTGAGATGCCTGAAGTGTCTGTGCTAATACTGCCATGTATGACAGTGTGGATAAGCAAGTATGAGATGGTGAGGAGTAGTTTCTGTAGTTTGTCCTTAAGAACCAGCAGACCTACTGATACCTCAAGTACCATTAATTCTTGATTGGGGCATGCCAAGCTTGTCAGAGGAGCCATCTGCTACTTCATTCTGTGTGTATTTATTTATTTATTAGTTTTTTATTCAGCTTCCTGCAGAAGCTCTTACCAAGAAGGGAAGTTTAGCTTTTGTTGATTACTTCTTGTGATGCTCTGCATCCTGATGTGTTTCTTTTTATATTGTGTTCTCTGACTGGTTTCTGACTAATATATCTTGATATTTGCTACTCGAAGTGACATACAAAGAAGCTGTCATCACCAGCTGTGGAGAAGACATGTGAAAAAAACAATACTAAGTATTAAGAAGGAAACAAAAATGTCTCTGCTGCCCTGTTGAATTTGACTTTCAGTACTGTTTTTTTTGCCATCTTTCTCACTTGGCTCAACATGCTTAAATACGCTGAAAGAGAGGCATTTTACTGGCTGCCTCCTGCGTGATCTCCAGATCCACAGGCCAATGCCCAGTTTCTTGTGATGCAGAAACAAGTTGCTTACCTTTCTGATGCCTTTCTGAAACCTGTAATCTTCAGGCTCTGCTAAGGTTTAAGGCATATGAGGTTAGGTTACTTCGGTGTGTCTAAATGGTTTAGATTGGAAAAGAAATGTTCAGCCCTGATCACAAATAATTTACTGTTCTCTTAAGAGGAAAGAATAGGAAGGAAGCTATTACCATGGAAAATTTCACTGCAATTTTCTTTTGCATAAGCTTAAACTCCGAGTAGAGAGGTTGTCAATTAGTGTGCAGATTTTTTTAATTGGCTATAATAAAAAGCTAATTGGTGTTTTGCTTAAAGAGTGAATTAAGAAAGTGTTGCTATAGAAACTTTACATGTGTATAGTGCTGCTCTACATAAGAGTGAATATAATAGTCTAATGACCTTTCTGAGCCAGCTGTAAAGTCAAAGTGTTAAATCCAGGCTGGCTGCAGAGATCATTAAGGAGTGTGTGACTTCACCCATTTCATTGCCAGAAAGTGTCTCTGGCATTGTCTCCTGAAATGTTTTTCTTGACTCGGTGTCAAGCCATATAACAAATGCTGGTCTCAAAAGACCTGAACTTTTGTAAAATCAGAGTGCTCCAATTGTGAATGTGTAAACCGATCTGTAATCTGTCAAGCATAAAATGTACTGCTGGGAAAAATTCATTTTCATAATCTGAGACAGTGTGATGATGGATCGGAAGTGGCAACATCTAATCCATGAGCTGTTGTATCCCTCCCCTCCCTGCCTTCTTACCCACTGACTTCTGAGCCTCGTGAAACACAAGGATTACAATTTTAAGTGAAATGGCATTTCTGCTCTAATTTGCAATATTCTCTCCCAGCAAGAATACTTACCTTCTCAAATATAAACTTTACTGAGGAGAGAATAACTTCTTCAGAATTTGTGAATAGGAATTTTTTTTCCTTGGAGTAATACTTCCCCACTGAAATGACTCCAGAGTCATTGTCTATACCTTTGATAACAGCTTAACAGTTAGATACATGTGGCATGAACAAAAATTTTGAAGCATATGATGAACATAGTCATTCCTGCCTAGGAAGGTGGTCAGTAAGGAAATAAGGGACTCTGTCTGGTAAACAAGAAAAATGAAATATGAGCTTGTTTTTCAGTTCCCTGATCCTGAATCTCGTGGTTGTCCCTTAATAACTGCATATCTAGAAAATGTAGGGGTGTGAGAGCCTGCAGTTACTGAGTCATGGTGGCAGAAAAACCTTCAAATGTTCTGCATGTTTTAAATATTGTTGTCTAAATGCAAGAGACTGGAGGAAACTATAATCTGTTGGTGTTTTGTGGAATTGCTCACTGTGTTCTTATTTTCCCTCTGGCTTTCAATTAAACAAACAAACAAAAAAACCCATTCTGTGTGTGCTAAATTTACCCCTGCGCTTATTCTTCGAACTGGTAAAACACAAACATTTTTCAGTGTGATTAGTGTGGGATTTGAGGTGGTTTGGGTTTGGTTTTTTTTCCTGTTTTTCTTTTCAGTAGATGCTTAGAAAAAATCAAAGCCTTGTAAGTGTGTGAATTTAGAAGAATCTCTCAGAATTCTGTGGAACTGTACAGATGGCTTCTTTCTGTACCTCTGGGTCACAGCTGAGTAGTATCATAATTTAGCAGATATTCTTCCCTTGATACACATATGTAAGCCCTATTAGTGTTAATGCCTTTTTGAAATGCTTCCCTCATATATTCAATATCTACTGCTATGTCCAAACCCTGAAGTCTTATGAGTTGCGTGGCATGTGACCATCTCTAGAGCTTAATAGAAAGTTGGATTTAATCTCATAGTTCATCTTTTGAGCAGTAAAACTGTAAGGAAGATAAAATGTTTTAACGTGAAGCTTTTATCTGAGACCTGTGAGCAAATAAGTCTTTTTTTCTGGTCCAGGGAAATGACTTTTTTTTTTTGTTATTTTTATCAGCTTCCTTTAGTCTTGCCCAGTAAGACCATAACTGTAATGTGTGCTTACAGGAGCATTATAGTCTGAAGGTATTGCTTTGTAGTAGTAGTACAATAATAGTATAATATTGTATTTATGACTTTCAAGGAAATGTGATTTTTGAGTGCCAGTAAATCAATCATTACTTCATTTTGAATTTTTGTTGCTTTGTTGCAGTTCATTTTCAACTGTCTTTGTGAAAATGAGACTGGGTCTTTGGAGGGCAAAACATGAATTCCCTTTAGGACTGTTTTTTTCTCTTAGTTTTAATTGACTGTACGAAACTCTGAGTATCCTCATCTAATGTTGATGTTATTCCTGTTTTAAATGGGGGGTTGGAACAGATGACTTTTTAGACCAAGTTACTATAAGCACCCAGGACAGGGTTTACATCTACAATGATAAAGGGGTTGTCTTCCTGTTCCATTTTTGTGAACTGTGACTCTGCAGGGTTACCTTGAACACAATTACAATTGCAAAAAGAAGTGGAATAGTTAGAGTACCATCAGTTTGCTTCTGTTTTTTTTTTTTTTTTTAATTTGGATTTTTGTTTGTTTGTTTGTTTTAAGATAATTTATCTCCAGATGGCCAATTCAGAATATCTTTAAAATTTTTCCTCTACGGCTTTTATTCCCCCCATTATTTAAAGGATAAATTTGGTCAGACCTTTGAAATCATACCTAGGAAAAGGTGTAGAGGCCAGTTCATCCCTCACCACAGCCTGCCCATCTCCCAGCCACTCTTCCCACTTTCTTACCTGCACAAGGGGAATCCTGTTGCAACATGGCTGCTACACCCCTTATGGTGGATTAGAAAAATTTATATTCAAACCAAATGTCTGGGAGGTGGAAACTGCACTCCTGCTGGTTCAGTGCATTATTTGTTTATTTGGGTTAATGCTGGATGTGGTCCTACAAAATGGATTATTAGAAGAGCTCAGTGGGTTCTGCATTCTGGATATTGAAAAGAAGTCAGAGAATCACAGAATCAATTAAATTGGAAAAGACCCCTGAGCTCATCAAGTCCGACCTGTGACCAAACATCACCATGTGAACTAGACCAGGGCACTCAGTGCCAAGGCCAGTCTTTTCTTAAACAGTCACAGTGCATTTCTCTTTTTTTTTTTTTTTAATATTACTTCTTTACTGTCCTGATATGGTTGTGTTTACAGAAAGTTACGACAGAACTTGATTACTGTGGATCGTTTTTCCCATTTTTAAAATACATTTTGTCGTGCAATAGTGGAGATTTATTAGTGGAGTTATCTCTGGAATCTTTATAATAATCTTTGATTACTACTGAACTTCAGTGATATACACAGAGACTATTTAAATATGTACTGAGCTTCCTTGTTTTGCTTGGGGAAGGAACACATTGATACCTTCTGAACTTCATTAAAAGAAGAAAGGAGGTTTATGTGGACGATAATGAGATTGCTAGTGGGAAATAAGTGAAAATCTGAAACTATCAGAATATAAGCAGATTTTTTTTTTTTTTTTTTTTTTTTTTTTTTTTTTTTGTAATAAGAACTCTTCTAGTTCACTGATGGATAACCAAGGCTATGGTTTATTGTCCAGTGATTTGTATTAGAGCAGAAGGGCCACCACAATTTCCCTGAGTAGGAATCTGCTGCTTCATGAACCAGACCTTGCTGCTTGCAAGGACATTGGTTTGAACATTTTTGGCAGCCATTTGGATTCTTTAAGTACAAAAAATACTTGATAAGTACCATCATGTTTAAAAATATGTTCTACTTTGCTGCTGTGTCAGGAAAATGCATCTTCTATTTATATTTACCAGTTATATCATTGAAAATGATTGGGTTTGTGTTTCAATGAGTTGTATTATAAAGTGTGATGTGTTGCTCTTTTGCAGAGAATTTGTGTAGAGACCAGATTGAAAATATGCCTTCGTGACAGTCTGTGCAAAGCTGATCCCATCTTGGCTTTAAGGTAAATGAAAAAAATGTATCAAACACCTCTTCTGACTTTTCTTATCATGGTTGTTATTGAGCTTGAAAGAAATGTGAGGTTATTAGGTTCTCAGAACAAAGAAAGAAAAAAATTAAGTATTTTCAGGAGTTAAGTTGCAAAACTTAGAATTTAGTCAAAATAAAGTATAGGCATGAGCCAGTAATTTGGGTTAGGCTTCAGTAATTAAACAGAATGACAATCAGTGGCGTGAATGCTTATGTGTCTCACACACTGCCTTGGCAAGCATCTGGTTTTGTCTGAAAATTGAATATGCATATGAAGGAGAGATCATTCTAATTGAATGGAAAATATGAAATTACAAAGGCAACAAAGTATAAATAATTGAAAATCAGGTTGCAGCTCTGAGCTTCGGTATGTTGTGAGCTCAGTTGCAAACAAAATTGCTAGAATGGGAATTCACGTTTTTGTTCCTCTTAATTTTACTTTCACTGCACCATATTCCTAGTATAGAGAGCAAGGCAGTGAAAATGATGAAGGGGTAATTAAATATCTGTAGGAAAGTAAGAGCCAAACCCGAGACTCATTTTCAGCACTCTACAGCTTTCATTATATGTGTATATGCTTTGATTTCTCATGTATATGGAAAATGTATCCTCTAAAACTGCATATTTTTAGGCGTTCTCTTCTAGAACTGTGTAACTTACTGTATTTCTTGGGAAGATGTGACCAGCTTGTTTGGTTTGTCAAATCATTGCAGAAAAGGGTTATTTTATTAACTTTGTGAACAGTTAGTTACTTCTGAGTACAGCTGAGTAGTCCTTTGTCAAGGCCATACCCTGTTTGACTGTTTAGCGTCTCTTGTTCATTTGGTGAAATCACTCAGAATGGGTAATTTTCAGTGTTTGAAACTTTTTGGCTTCACTTGCCCTGCTCTGGCTGTGGATGAAGGCACCAAGGAGGTTTCTGTACTCAAAAAGCATTAGTTTCAAGCAAAGCTTTCTTCCAATCTACCCAGTGCTGTTAGACATAATAGAAACCATATGGCACTAGCAGGGTTGTGGTACTGGCATGTGCCACAGAGCCAGGTTCCAGGAGCACAAGGAATTTGAAATATTCACTGTCAAGGTACGTTCACTTGTGTATTTGCTTTAAAGGCCCAGGATTTGCCCTTAAGTGTCAGGTACCTGTAGAACCAAATCAGATTCAGCAGTTCTGCTGTTAAAAGGAGGCCAAAGTGGAGTTGTTTGTCATACTTACAGAAGGAGTGCTGGACCTGCAGTGAGCCCACAGGGCAGGACAGCAACCCAAAGCTGGGTTTATAATTATATAACCCACAGCTGTTTTATAATTTTGTTCTGCCTAATGACACCAAAGTGTGGGCTTGGTTGTATTCCCTTTAGGATGGGAATTATGATCCTTCTCTAAGAACTTCTGGAGAATTGGAAGTTTTCTTTGAGGACTGTGGAATTATTTAAATAATTTGCTATTAATGTTTTTCTGATCTGAACAGTATTTAAATGCAGATGCTACTATAGTAAGACTCCATGTAAGTGTATATTAAACTTAGACTTTGAGACACTTGGAAAAGACTTAGAGATGACCAGAATGTCTTATTCTTACCAAATACTGAACTCCTCTAAATTCCTGTCATGGTACTGATGCAGTGTAGAGATTGATCAGTATTGCATTTGTCTAATTAGCAAACTGGGATGGCTATACTTGTTATACTATAAAATAAAATGGGCTACATAAACTCCTTTTTCTTATGCTGTATACTTTGGGTGAAAATTACAGAAATTTTTTCTTTAAATGAGAAGGGAATCATCAATTTTGACCCGTGTGGACACAACCAGAAGAAAATTTTATGCAACATGACAGGGTAAAAATGCATCTGCACGGTAAGCAGCAGAAAGTGGTAATCAGGAGGTTTCCTTCTGTGCTGCAGAATCATCTCTGTGATCTAGTTTATTGACATCAGAGTTGCTCCTTTACATTGCATGTGCTTTGCTAAATTTCATGAAGTCTTGTTTCATGAACTGGATAACAAAATACCCAGGAGCTTTATGAAGTAATTGTGGAAGAGTCATCCTGTGTGATAGCAGTGATCCTTCTCTTGTGAGTTCTTCATGTCAGATGTCCAAGGGTTGTGGTGTGGTTTTCCCCCTCTGGCAGTTGCTATATGCAGACCATGGAAAAATTCAAAGCTGGAGAGTCCTGTCTGGAGGGAATGGGCTTTCCTTGGCATAATGATTTCTCTGTGTTCAGTAGCTGTACTTAAAGCAAAAGACTCTAGTCCTGAAGATTCCAGTGCTGGAAAAGTTTTCATGATCTTGGAAAATTGCCCAACAGATTACACTGTTGGAAAACATTTGCCCTGTTATTTCTTCAGCTTGTCTGAATCAGCTCAAAGCACTGAAAGTAGCTCTTTTTTTTTCTGCTCACCTGCCCAACTTTATGCTGTCCCATTTTTGATCCTGGCAAAGTTATTTTGACTGCTAATTAATCACACCTGAGCTTCCACTTAACTATCAGTTTAAGCTCTTTTAGCCTTTTCTTTGTCCTTATACACAGCCTTATGTTTTTGAGCCTTGTTCATGGCTCATAACATAAACTACGAACCTGTCCTAATAATCTCTAAACAAGCTCCTTCTCCACTGATGCTTAACAGACATGAAGACATGTTCACATGATGGTCTCAAAAATAAAAAGAGATAAAGAAAACAGCTTTTCTAGTTTTATGCTCAAGTGACACCTCTGGGTATCTGGGTTTCCTTCTTGTAGAATTGTGGAGTTTGCAATATTTGGTGTTCTTTTACAGCTTTGAAATAAGTTTTTCAATGTCTTAATATTTTTCTTCACTTGAGGAGTTCTGTGAAACTTTGGTTTTGTGAAAACTAGAAAGAGAACAGGACTGAAATAACCAAGGCTGTGTTACAGTTATTTAATGGTAGCATTAATGTGATGCAAGAATGAACTCTGGCTGAAGGAGCCCCTCTGTTCTCAGCCATGGCCCTGCCACTTGCCCTGTGGCACTGGACATTTGGGTGCCATGTGAGGAGCTGGGTGAGGGCTGCTCTGGTTGAAGCGAACCTAAGGCTGGGAGGGGAAGAATCTTTGTCTTCACTTGCATCGACCCCTGTGTGGCTGCAGAACTTCCCTGAAAGTGCCTGCAAGTGGAAGTTGACTTCTGGCTTGAGGATGGGCAGCCAGAGAGACCTCTGCTTCAGAGGTGGGATGCGTATGTTGGCATTAAGGGCAGTGGATTGGCACCTCTGGTGGTTGGATACTGTTTTGTTTCCCTCGAATATGTTAGAGAACACACTTCTACTTCTGAGATCCACTGATTTTTATTTATCTTGACGAGGTTTAGAATAGCATTTCCTCATGTTGAATGCCATTCTTATGGAGTTAAAAAGCTGTCATCTCTTGCTTTATTTTTTGCAAACTCAAAGGGCATTTTAGTACTGTCAGTGTGAGATCATCGCTGTCTAATAATAGACCTTTTAGAAGATTTCCATTAATGTCAACTTTTAACAGAGCCCTGTTCCTATTAGAACTGTACCTTACAATTGTGCTGCATCTTTCATTACGAAACGATTATCTGAATTATCTGAATAGGTTAAAATCTATTAGCTGTTAAAACTCAGAATGTTGCTCCTGCTTGGAAAGAAAAGTCATCTTGTTGAACTACCCCCTCCCCTTCCTCCATTTATGAGAGTGGGAGCCTGTGTGAGGGAGAAAAGAAAGGGAGCCTGATGGTGCTTAATGGCTGATGAATACAGCCAAGGATACAGGAACGGTTGCCTGGCAACGTGGGAGGATGGGCTGAAGTCCCTTGTCACTGCATAGGAGTTGACATTGGCTCATCTCTTGAGCTCATGAAGGCTGACTTATGCAGTTTGCATGCTTTATTCTCAATATGTATCATAGCTGGGTTAGATTTGTACCTTGCATGTTTTGTCTCTATGCATTTCATACTTTTTAAAAGAAACATGAGAAGAATGGAAGCAAATCAAGCGTTTTAGTTAAAGGAAGAAAACCTGTGCATCCTGTCCCATGCAGTTTTTGTGCTTTCAAGAAGAGAGCCACGTTTAGGAAGAGATCTACCTAAAATTGTGAGCTCTTAGACCTAATACCTGGTAAAGTTATGTTTTCTTAGTTTGAGAGCCCTCTGAAAATTATCACTGCTGAAAGACACTGGGCTGGAGTTTGTGTTATAATTGCAGCCTTGAGGAGATTGCCTTTGGTGGTTAAACACAGTTATGGAGTGACACATCTGCTTTTGTTGCCCATCTTACACTGAAATAATATCAGGCTGTCAACAAACTATGTTCACTGAGGAGCATGACAGACTTGACCTTGTACAAGTTATTCTTAAGCAATTCTAATGGATTTTGAACACAGGTGTCAGTATGAGCTGTAGATCTGTCTTTGTGCTGCAGTGGAGCTGTGCATCAGAGCTGCTTCCTAAGGGAGGCAATGGAGGGCCTGTCTTAGTTCAGGATTCTCTGGAAGACCTTTATGGAAAAATACACGGACATTACCACGTAGAGGTTGTTATCTTTAAGTGCATATTGATACAGTAACTTTTTTCTTTTCTATGGACATAATTATTAAGGAAAAAGTTGCAACTAGCTTGTAGCTGCACAGTCCAGTAGGCTGTGTATTTTGGATATTGCCAGCAGCAGTCGATTCCTTTGCCCTTTTAGCTCTCAACCCCAAATTTGGTGCCTAATGATAAGGTCAAAGATGTAGGAAACAGATTGTGATCTTTTTTTTTTTTATTTTAACTATTGGAGGTCTACCTACCATTTTATGCTCATTTCTTCCACCAGGCAAGAATGAGGTTAATGTGCGTACATCTGCAGTTGTATCAGCTTGAGAATTCTTAAAATTGAAAAAAACCACACCTCTCCTACTGGAAAGAGCAATTGTCATCTGCCCAATGGTTGTTCCCTTTTTGCTTGTTGAGTTCAATGCTTTTGTTAATGGTTGTTTCTAAGACTGAAACTTGGCCCGCTGTGAAACCTGACCAGCTGTCAAAATACAGAGTGTTTGTATGGAAAGGAATTGATAGAATTTGAAAGAAATCCATTAAGTCATTAAGTTTACTGGACACTTTGTAATTATCACACTTTGAATAATCTAAACAAAAATCAGTGCTTTCATCTGTTTCTTTCTGCGCCCGCCTATTCACTCTCTCTCTGTCCCCAAGCAAACACACAGAGGCCAGACAGCAGCAGCCAACTGTGAGGAATTGCTTCCTTGTAACTGGAGATCCTCAGAAAATCAGGTGGAAGGTTTGAAATGTTTCGATTTGGATAGCCAAAGCCTTGAGGCAATTGTCATTAACAAAATGGTCTTTCTCCTTCATTCCTCCTGTTGTAAGCTGTAGCTTCTGACTTACAATTTATCTTTTTAATGGTTTATACTTACATTACCAGCCCTGAATTTGCTACAGGGTATTGAGAAATGTTTTGTAGGTCATAATGATTCATGGAAAATTTGGGTAAACTGCTCTGGACTGTAAGTCTTGTATTCCTAAGGGCAACCTTGGTCTGTAGGCAAGATTGCTCTCCCATCATCTGCACATGTATTAATTCAATTGTATTAACTCGAATGTAATGATTGAAGAAACTGCAACTGCTCTGATGTTACAGACACTTTGGATCCAAGTGGTGCAAGTTGTGCTTTAATCTACTGTATCAATGAAGGAAGAGATTAAAATTTTAAGACATATGAACTCTGTTCATGTCCTGATTGTTGTCTGTTTACTCCCCTGTAGCAGATTCTAGGACAGCAAAATACCTTAAAAATAATTGTAATTGAACTGAGAAAATAAGGGATCATTAAGATTAAAAAAAAAAAACAACCAACAATAGTTTCTCTGTACAGTGCAGTGGTGTTGAAAAACGCCTGATCAACTTCTGTAATGTTACCAGAAATGCTCTTTTATCTACAACCAAACTAAGTAATTTTAAACTAAAATAATTGTTGTCCATCTTTAAGGAATGTGAGTGAAATATATTAAATATTCCCAGCATTCTTTTGCAGTACTTGGTGGTGTCATATGAACTTTCAGTACTACTGATCTATTAAAACATTGGTTACATTAAAACATTGCTTAAGAAAACTTAAATTATGATGCTTTAAATAAGTTTTGACGTTTTCAACTTATTTTTGCAAGGGTTTTAAATTTTCTTCTACTGCCTCATACAATAGTAATTTCTGTTGAGCTTTTGCATTTCTTATGTACTGAAACATAGAAAGTCATGGAAGAATCAACCCAGAGCAGACAAGAGTTTAAAGATATTCTTTTCT
>VWZD01009772.1:1453397-1517748 GCA_013396695.1 Sakesphorus luctuosus
TTTTGCATACCAAGAGCACTGTAAGAAAGAGAGATTCTGATTATTTTTCTTAATTATGGACACAACATTGACTTTTCATCCTGCATGTTGGCTTGTGTGGTTTTATTTGGGCTACATAATATCTTAGATGAAGTGTGGAGTCAATTTATTGATTGAAGCACCTGAAAGAAGTGCATGGAGTGTAAGCAGGGGAAAACGGTCACAGGTGAGTGATGCATTTTAGATCTCGTTTCCTGAGTTGCTACTGTATTGGAAAAAAAAAAAGTGAAAAAATATTTTAAGCAGTGCAATAACTGCATACAAGTAAATACCAAGGTAACAGATGTGTTTTCCGAGAGTACACCACTGGAATTGGGAAAAATAAAACTTTATTGCAGAGTTGGGGAGAAATGGAAAACAGTGCTAATGTAAAAATAATTTCTTTTTTTTCTTTTCTCAGTTGGGAAGAGTAAGATTTTGCTGCCTTTACTCTCTCTGGAAAAATAGAGCTCCTTCTGTTTTTTAGCAGTACTGCATAGCTGATTCAGAGATGGAAACAACAATGAAGGGTGTTATTCCATACTAAAAAGGCTTTATGTAGGGAGTTACTTAGAGTAAATAATTGAACTAACAACTAGTTTGGAGGAGAAAAAAAGGAGGAATTGATTCAGTGTGAAGCACAACTCAGATGTGATGGCTGTGCCCTGCTGTCAGAGATGTGATGGGCCAGAACCTTTGGCTGGGTTTGTGTAATCCCAGTGCTGCATCATCCACCCATCTCATTTTGCAGAGTAGTTGTTAAAAACTAATGAAATGTGCTTTACTGCAGACTAACGAGATGTGCTTTATCTGCAGAGGGTTGCAAGCAGATGTGATGTGAAAGGATCTGGCTGGAGAGGAGGGGGTGGCAAAGGACGAGTGTGCTGAGCCTGGGCTGGCTGTGTCCTGTGCCCTGCTGGGTCACAGGGCTGTGCTCACCTGGCAGCAGCACAGACAGCTGTCTTCTTCCCACGTGCTGTGCTCCTTCCCGAGCTGATTAACGTTTTTTTAAGTAGCAAAAGCCAGAGATGTAATAGGAAGTAGTGGGTAGCTTTCTGCTGTGAAACTTTTCTGTGGGATTAGCGAACTGAAAGGTTTATCGTATTGCCAGAAGACAACCACACCTGGCACAAGGAGGCAGCAAGTCTCCTGGCTATAAAAGTAGTAAAGGGGTGTGGGAATATCTGTGTACAGGCTTTTTTTGTCACTATGCCCCCTCATTTGCCCATAGGTGTGTATGCAACCAAAGCACTTGTCAAACTCCCTGTGCAGAGCCCCCTGTTTAGCCTGGCCAAGGAGGTGACAAAGCAGTTTTGTTGCTTGGCCTGATTCAGGAGGGAGATGTTTGCCAGCTCGTAGCATTTGATGGGATGTATGGATTGCAACTCATGGCATTGCATGAAATGGCTGTCTTGCTGTATGTGGTAGTCCCACAAAGTGAAGTAATTTGTTAGCACAGTTATTGCTTCTCTATAAGATACACACACACATATATATATTTATATATACATATATAGATTTTACAGCTCTTCTGTTGTAACAATCTTTAGTGACTGAAGATTCACACTTAAGATTCTTCCTGGCTCTTCTATATTTGCTGGGATAGAAGTTAATTCAGTGTTCAAGTCTTTGGTGGCTTGAGAATCCATCTCCATATTAAATCACTGTAGTTTATACAGTAAATTTGTTATAAAAGCTTACATATGTGCCTGGAATGCAAGCTGACCTACTTAAACCACAACCCTTCTCAGCTGTGCAGTATATATCTAGAGATGTGTGTTCATCTTGCCAAAATCTAAACACAAGGTCACCCATTTTGGTGTTTTAAAGAGGTGGTTCCTCTAAAAGAGTAGAGTAAGGATAAAATGGTGATTTTTTTTTTTTAAGCTTATCAGCTTTTGATTTCCTGTGTCAGGTTTTTAGGCTCTGTGCTTCCTTATGTGGTCTTAGAATAGTAAGATTTATTTGTGTAAATGGAGTTCAGTATTAGCATTTAAAACATTAACTCTCTTGCTGACAAACATTTTTCATTCCCTCAGTCTTTCACTGTCCTTTTTTGAATCCGCTTGCTGTTGCCATGCATTTGTTCCTTTGCTTTCAGTTATAACTACAAGATTCATCAAAAGTAGCGGTGGTAGAAATAAGTCGTGCAGGGATTTTTCAGTCAAACAGCATCATTAAAAAGCACTCGTTGAATTCCACTGCTTTTATAAATAATCAAGTGGATCAAAAGTCAATGAAGTTGTTACTCTTTTTACTATATCTTGTATACTCTGCGTTGCTATCATCTACAGGCCCAGATTATAAAGTATCTTCTATGCATCACACCTTTATACTTGTTTGCATAACATAATTTTGTTTAATACTGAAAATACCAAATTAAAAGAAAAAAAGGGGAACTAATTCTTCTTGTTTCTACTTTCTACAAACCAACTTCATAGCAACATGTCTGTAGCTTTGGCTTCTGCATTCATCCTTCAGCTGCTGAAGGCAGCTTGAGTTGTTACTTATTTTCTCCAGACTTGTCTATATTTTCATTATGTAGGAAGTCTAAAAACACTAGAAGCAAATCAAGAGGTCATTGCTGATTTTGATTGCTAACTTTTTTTTTTTTTCCTGAGGTTTGGTTGCTAAAGCTTTGGGAATGAAAACTGAGGAGCAGGAACTGATTAGAAAATGGGTTTAAAGAAACTTCAGAAGTGACATTTTGACAAAGCACCTGTTTTCTATGGAGGGAAAAATACCTCTGTCGGGCCAGCTGTCAAAGTGGTCTTGTTTCAGCTTTCCAAATCAGGACTTTGAAAGTGAGGAAGGAGAGATGTTGAGTTTTCTTATGGTGGTAAAGGTGAAACAGGTCACAAATTGTGTTGTATTTGTCAGTCATGTCAGGACAGATAGGTCTGTGATAGAACAATTATCCATAATTCTGGTATTGTGAAAATAATGTGTCATTAACAAAACAACAAAAATTAATGAATCCTGCTTTCTTCTGCATACTAATTCCCTTGGCATGTGATTTTCTCACTCAGCAAGGGATTAGGGAGAGCTTGAACTGCATGTCAGTCACTTTGCTGGATGTGCTTTCGAAAAAACCAACAGTTTCAATCCTCTCTGCAACCAACCTTGAACAAAGTGGCCAAGGGGAAAATCACCTGCTTTTGGGTCTGGAAGACCTAAATCTCAGTTCGATTCAGGCCACATCAGTAAGTTGCAGGTCAGAGTGGTGCTTGGGAGCCTTTTCTGGTCTCTTCAGTATTGAGTTGTGATGTGTGCTTAGAAATAAATGGGAACGAATGTACTTTGTTTCCACTAAGCTCCAAACTGGTGGTATTTGCATCTGTATGAAGTGTTATACCACAGCATCCTTTCAACCGGTGAAAAACTGTTTAGCACGACTAGACTTGGAAATAAAACTCAGACAAGCCAGAGGAATGTGGGATGAACATCTCAGCCCTGATGGAGTCCCCCTTCCTTGACCTTTGCTCGTTGCTCAGCACTGTCTGTATTGCTGACACTCTGCTGTTGTTTTCTTTTAGAGCATCATTTGCATAGACACTGAAAACCTATTTCGCTGTGGTTTTTGAAACTGGTTATCCTTGCTTTTCTATTTAATCCATTTTAGTTGAGAAAGAAAATATTTTCCCCTCCCATCTCCTGTTTTAATTGAGGTTGTAGGCTAAGCAACTGCTTGTAATTTGGAGGGTAACCAAATAAGGCTGTTCCTTTTGCTGTACCATTTTCCATGGGAGAAATAAAAAGCTATGTTGCTCTTAAAAACAAAAAAAATAACCACCACTAACAACAAGAAACCCTGAGAACCAACAATATAAAAACATAAAGTTCAGAGTCTGTGCCAGTCTGGTTTAGTAAGGCAGACAGGACTGGCACTGTCCCTTTTCTCCCAGCACTCCTGCCATTGTTGAAGGTGAAATATTCATTATTATTTTCTTGTGAAAACTGTCAGCCTGTGATGCCAGACAGGTTGTCACTGCAAGAAACTTTATGGGCTGCTTTTTTGCTGAGATACACTTTAAAACACCTGGTTAACAAGGAGCAAGTGTTCATGGGGCCTGGATCACAGAGTCATCCCATCAATAGTATAAAAGAACTTTGCATATTTCCAGTTCTTACATTTCAGTTCTACATATTATTTGTGTTATCTGTGCAATTTTAGATGTAATAAGTGTGCCTCCTTATTAATGTTTTTGTAGCATTGGAATGATATTCTTCAGGGAAAAAAACCCAACAAAAGAAAATATGTGGTTTTGCTCCCATTGTAGAGTTGGTAGAGTAATATGTCTATCACTATGAAACATGTTACCAGTAAAGAATGACAGCAACAGTGTTAGCTGTCAGTGATACTACTTTGTTTGCATTAATTATATGAAATAACTGTATTCTTGAGTAAAAATGAGAGGCATGAAAGTAATTTGGCCAGCACTCAAAGGTGTTTTCTGAAGGCTCTCAGCTGTGGGGGCCTCTGTAGCTTTGCAGAGCTACCCTAGGAAGCTTGTGATGAAGTTAATATTCTCTGCCAAGTCTTATCACTAGTGATAGAGAGTACTCTGTTTCTCATGACACGGAACTTAGGCTTGTGGTGATCCGTGATGTTGGCAGTACAATGCAGTGATCTGCTTGGCATGGCTTCATGCACAGCATAGTCATTAACTTTCCCCCTTTTTAGCCCTGATCACTATGATCATCAAATTATGTTCATTGACTATCAAAAGCACTTTTTCCACTCAAGAAATATTGTGTTTGCTGTGCAGTAAATATACAGAATCACTTTTCTCCTTTTTTTCTGCCAGCAGGACAAAGCCACTGCATTTTCACCCTTGGGTCTTTCTGCAGAGCGAATGGATGAAGGATTCCTCCTTTGGAAAAATTCCACTTAAATCATTGCCTGCAACTGAGCACAACAAACAGTTTTAGGAGAACATAAAAGCAAGAAAGCCATTTCTCACCACCAGTCATTGTTGGAAGTGGGAGTGTGAAAAATCTTGAGTTCCCGTCCTTTTTGCGCTCTTCCCACTTTGTGGGCTTCATTTCAAAGGAGGAAGTATTTTCAGTACTATCACTCTCATCTGTTGAATTCTTAAAAATATTTAAGAGTTAACAGAAGGTGGTGTGAGAAAACGCTAGAACTTAAACTACAAAAATTTTCTGTAGGTGCTAAAAGCCTAAAATCTGACTCTTACTCCTGCAGGAAAGTGCTGGTACTCAGTAGCTAAGGAGAGTAGTTACTTTTGTTGCCTTAGTCTTCTGTCTTTGGAATCAGCTCTCTTTTGGGGGCGAGGGGAGGGGGCTGGGATGGACATCTCACAGAATACAGTGCTGAGGGTGAAAACTGATCATTGTGATTTCTCCCATGCTTAGAAGTTATGATAATGTAGGGGTATTGAAAGATTTCTCTTTGACGAGATGGACAGTTTGTGTTTGGAGAAGGCAGAAATGCTTTAGATGTTTCTTTCCCATCAGTTACTTATCAAATATACTTTGATTTGCACTGCAGAACTTCAGTGATAAATAAACTTTGTTTTTCTTAATCATGTCTTTTAAAAATAGGACAACTCAAGCTTGTTTGATCATAGAAGTTCAGCACTAAATCTTTGACCTCCCCAAGTCTGATAAGTAAGGAAGAGCTTCTGTATGTGCTCCTCCACTGTCCCCAGGAAGGGATAGTGTAACCTGAACGTTGTTCCCAAATCAAACTAGTGGTGAATGGTCCACTTGCTGTTGTGACCTCGTTTGAGAGCTGAGATAAAAGAAAGACCAGTGGCCAAATATTTTTCCTTCTCCTGTCTTAGGTGCATTTTATCAGCTTTGAGCTTCAGAAAGATCATGCAGTTCTCTTTTCTTATGAGGGATCTGATTGAAAAGCAGTAATAGACATAGTCAGACCCTTTAATTAAGGGTCAATATCTGCTTTTTCATACTTGTTCCATTAGCTCTCCTAGTGGATGCTTTCAGAAAAAGCAACTTTGGTTTGTCACTCTTGAAGTTATCACAAAGCCAGTAAAGTTCTTATTTATGCTTTGCTCTGCACAGAAGAGTAACTTCTTTCAGTCTCTCTCCTTACGTAGAGGAAGCTGCATTAGAACTGAGCTGAAAAGGACCTTCACCCACTAAACAATTGTCTCAGTCAAATATTTCAAGTGGAAATTCAGAAAAATTAATTCAAGATTATGTTCAGTTGGAGGTGGAAGTTGCAGAAGCAGCTGGGGACGTTCCCCAGGTGTCTGCTGGAGTCTCACCTCTTGCACCAACATCGGCTGGCCAAGGGCGGCTCCAGTTCATGGACAGTAAACTGGTATTCTAGGGCGGATGGTCTGGTGAATTGTAGGAACCACTGACTGCAAATTTTGGGCCACGAGCTGCGATTGAGAATTATGGGGAAAAATTTAGCAATGGCTCAACTAAGCTAACAGAAATAAAATAACAAAAGGCCTAATTTCAAAACTTAGTTAATTTTTCTTCACTCTTTCTTTGTTGGTATAGAGCCTTTTCTGACTGTGGAACAGTCAATTTAACCTGAATAATTTAATAATCAGACAAGAATAAAGCATGAGAATTTTCTTGTAAACCCCTCAATTTCTGTGAGCCAAGTGAGAATTTTCTTGGAATTCACTGTTCGGATATTTCAGGCTTGGGGGATGTCTGATTTACCTTCTGTAGCAAAACCTGGGACACAAATATTTTATCTGCCTATGTGAGGAGTGTTACTGTCTGTGATGATATTCATATTCCTAAATGAGACTTTTGTTTGAATTAGCATAGTTGGTTTCAGAAGTTTTACTTTAAAGATGCACTTTACCTAGTCTAAATTGTCTTGAAAAATTGACTTTCCATTTTTTTGTCCTCTGTGTTTCTCTTTCAGTACTTTAATTAAAAAAAAATACAGTTTAGTTTTAAAAATAGACTTAATTGCTTCTGGATTAAAAAAAAATCTAATGCTATTGATTAGACCGTTTTGAGTGTAATCCAGATGGAGATTAACATGTGAGAACTAATTACCTCTTTTAAGTTGCAATTGTTTGTTCCTTTAAAACAGTGCTATGTCTTGTCTTTGATTTTTGTCATTGGCAGCTGCAAATGTAAATGTTAAAATAAAACTAACTTTGAAGGGAAAGAGACAGATGTACTTGTTCAACAGATTGATCACAAATATATCAGACACCTGTTATTTGATTTACGTGGCAGAAAAGAGCAAATATTTTCTTGAAACTCAACTGGGAGTGTGGCTGGATAAGATTATCTCCTTGTGCTGGAGAGGGAGGGTAAGAGAAGCAAAATAACCTTTTGTTTTGTTTAGAAGCCTTTTTTGCAACACAGTCCAAACAATATTGAGATTGCAGTGTTCAAGTAACGCATTTTCCTTGGGGGTAGTCCTTGGGAAAGGCAGGGGAAGAATGGGTTGGGTGTTTAGGTTTTGGGTACTTTGCAAAGTATTTGCCAAGGGGCACCGCGTTGGCAGCAATGATTGTCCTCTGTGGTGGAGAGCTGTGGGTGCCAAGTTCCCATCCCAGAGAGACTGGCTTGATAGTTATTGTTTAATTTTGCTATGAAATGAAAATTCAGAGGTGCTCTAAAAGCAGTTGCAAACTTTCTGTGGGCTTTGGCATTTTGTCCAAAACACCTGCCACGAAAACGAGATATGCTTTATCTCGCTGTCTGTGTGAAAGTGAAAGGGAAGGGTGGGGAGCGAAGGAGCAGGAGAGTCCAAGAGGAGACAAAGCAGCCTTGCCCGAAGCACATGTTAATCAAAGGAGATCAAAGGATATGATGTCAGTTTATAGAGAAACAGGTCAGGCAAGCCCAGGTAGCTCAGGAAGCTGGATACTAATTATTCACAGAAGAAAGTCAGGTATACGGTTACCGCGCTACAGTTGAAAGTCAGGAGGTCAAAACTTGCACAGCAACCGAGTCCACGCGCTGAAACAGCTCGGCTCCTTTGGGGGCAGTTTAAAATTTTGTGGAAATGGGGGAGAATGAGCCTGGTGCACTGAGTCCAGCCCAGCCAGGTAAGCACAGAGAGGTTTGGGGCATCGCTTGACTCTGCGTGTGGGAGCCTGTTCAGCTCTTGGCTGTGGCAGCCGGAGCTGCGGGACCGCACTAGGGGACGTGTTTTTGCATGTGTTCTGGGGAAAGGAGGAAATCCACATCACTCATCTCTGCAATACTTTGTTTCAAAAAAATCACAGCATGAATTTAGGAGGGTAAGGAAAGGTCTGATAAGATTGTGGAAGCATTTGGCACTGTATTGTCAACAAAGGTTGCTTTAAACTTCGGGTGATCCCTGGATGTTGAGGTTACTGTTCTGTAGCTTAGCTTCATGTTCTGCAAATGCTTTTTTTGGGTAGAAATGCTTTGCACTACTAATTGCACAAATTTCATACCTGTTGCATGTGAGCAGGTCATGGCAGATGCGTGATGAAGGATTTTCATTCCATTTAGCATTCTTGGCTTATTCCAGTTGTTGCCTTTATTTTTTTTTCCTTCCGTGGGCAGTGTTGAGGTAACATCAACACATGAATGCAAAATAGCCCTTATGGGCACTCATGTGACTAACTGTAAGAACAGGGTATTCTGTCCTAGGTATTTTAAATTTTCAGTAGAAGGCTGAGCACAACACTTCATAAACCTTGCTTAGTCCTTCTTTTGCAACATTAATGCCAATTTTTTGCTTTGAGAAAGAATGTTCTCCCAGTAGCTCTTTTTTTCTTTCAACAGGCCATTTGAATATCCCAGGAAATATTATCTTCCTGAGGAATTATTCCCTTATTTTATCTTCTTATCATTCAGTGTTTTTTGTTCCCCCTGACATTCAACCCATGCTTTTGTTTTGCTTGACTTTACCAGTTTCTTCCTGCTCTCTTTCTCATGCTTTGCATGCTAGCAAGGAATATAGCTTTGTGCCTGTTGTGTTTTGCAAGAAAATCCTCAAACTCTTGTACAATTTGCAAATGATTTTCTGAGAGCTGGTAACCTTCTAGTCAACGACATGCTGTGTTACTATTTTCCCTTGCAATTATTGCTTATATTCAAGCAAGAATGTTACACCGTGGTTCAAATGTGTACCTCAGACCTACGTTAATTGGGAATAACTTTGTTAATGCCAGAGCAGAGTTTGTTCCCAGAGAACCACTATTTCATTGTTTTGTTTTTGGGGTTTTTTTTAATGTCTATTAATAATTATGTAGATACTATCCAGAAAACATACACTGGCAAGTCCAAATTTGATCTGGATTTTAATATTGAAAAAAGCAGCAGGAATATTTAGTAATATACAGGTCTTAACACTATTTTGGGCATGGTAATGAAAGAATTGGTACTGTTTCATTCTCTTTTTGTTCAGGACCTGATTGAGGTTATGAGGGTTTGCTGTTCAGAAAGTTATCCAGTCTAATTCTGATCTTAGTTTTTGTGCTGTGAGATTCTGTTTCACTGCTGCTAATCATATGAATAAAGCTGGTGGAAAATATTTTCAAGCACATTGTATTTTATATAGGTAGGTCTTTTTGGAACTGTGATTGTGATTCTGGCCTAATTCCTACCTTTTTTCTGTTAGTGTAAGTGAACTTGGTCAAATCGAATTCCTCTTGATTTTCATTAGTGGAAATTGGGCAAGAATTAGGGCTGCACAGTAACACTGCTCTTTAAATAAAAATGTTCTGTGTGTACACACATGCAAACACACATACACCCCCGGTCGCATTTTTTCAGTTGCCATGAACCTGATGTACTGGGTTATTTCCACGTGTGCTTGTTTTTAGGAACTGTCCCAAATAATTGGTAATTCAACTGATATTTTTACGGAAAGAAAGGTGGAAGAATTAAGATTACTCAAGTTACCTGTCAAAAACACTGCTAGTGAGACAACTTGCATGTCTTTTCATGTTATTTATTTTTAGAGAACTTTATCTGAATGACTGGAGGTGCCAGATTGACAGCCCTGGAGGCTGGCTTCACTTATTCATTAGCAGAAGAGATCCTGGGCAGCAGGTGCACAGACCTACTTGCTGTGCTGTACCCAAGGCTTCAGTTCTGCTGTGCAAAAACCCTTTTTGAGGATCCGGAGTTTTGGGTCCTGTTCACTCCTTGCCTTTCCCTGCAGCATTTTCGTCTAAGAGCACAGCATAATGGTGTTGTGCTGATTAGGTCTGAGCGCTAAAGACCAGGCAGAGCCTTTTATTTGATTTCACCAAGCAGCCGTCAGATGGGGAAGGAGGCTCGGGGCTTACATAAGTCAGTAATTCTTGCCATCTGGTCAATCAGTAAATATAAGGTCACTCTGCCAGCACAGCAGTTTGTTTTTGCACCGAGTACAGTAAACCCAGAGAACAAATTAACTCTTTGTTCCGTTCCGTTGTTGTTTTGCTGCTTCTGGAAGTGGTTCAGAGCTCCGTTTCTGTGCCGTAGCCTGGGTGTGACAACTGAAAAGAGCAAAGCTCTGAACAATAGGGCTTTGACTGCCAGACATAAATTGATTCCTCGTTCAGGCCAGCACTGAAGAGGCCTTCAAAATGCACTGAAACTAACTGAGAATATTTTGTATTTTTGTGGTGGTTTGCTTTTTTTGTCATCGTTGGGGTTTTTTTGCCTTTTGAATCAAGATCCATTCCTTCACATGAGTTGTTGTTTTCAGTCTTCCCATGAATGAAGGATTTTTTACTGGAGAATGTGACAACATAAGCCCCACAAGATGCAATTAGTGTACATTTTAATTTTATGATACTGTACATGAATTGTAATTGATTTTACACTTATTGTGTAGCCATAGCAGCTTTGCTCAATTGCTAAGTGAGTGTAATCCATGGTTGCCTCTCTGGCCCACAGAGGAGAGAGGTAAATTGCCAAGTCCAAGGTAAAGCAGCTTGCTCTCTTGGGTCTTGAAAGGCACAAGTAAGTGAGCAAGAGTAAGAGGAGTCATATGAGCAATATTAATATACCATCCTCAAGAGCTTGTTTTTTCCAGGGGTCCCTGGGTGTTTGTTAGCGTATTTTAAGCATTTTTATAACTGGTTTAATTATATATATCTTTAGTATAAATAGCTGTATTATTTCTTAAGATAGTCTCTGGCACATTCAGATTCCCTCTGTAATTAATCCAGATGCTGGATCACCTCCAATATGTGTGTTCCTTAGGGTTTGTTCTTGGGTTCCGATGTTGATTTTTAGATCAATATGTATATAGTCTCATGAAACAATCACAGACCAAGTCTAAAAGAAGCAGCTACTGCTTTTGGCTGAGAAATGTGATAGGAAAATATCAAGAGCCTACATAAAGAGCATGGTGTGCTTGCATGGGGCAGTGGGAATGTCCCAGAAAGCAAATATCAGTCTCAAGTGTCCTTTCCTTGATGGAGGGTTTCTTGGCCACCAGGTCTACCCAGCTTGCTGGGTGATAACGTTTCCTTTCAGGTTTGTGTTTTTGAGCAGGACTCTGAATAATGCTAATGAACGCTGTAATCAGCTGCAGTCATTAACTGTGGGGTTCTCTACCAAAAAGTGGTAATTCTGAAGGTCCATTGTGGAAGTGCTTCCTTCCCCGTGGCATTTGGTGACCCGAGTCCTGCGAATGGACGGGCTCTTTGCTCTCTGGACAGTTATTCACAGAACATCATCGGGTCTCTTTTCAGCTCTTTTGGAATGATAATAACGAGGGTTTCCTGTGACAGCATTTCTTGCACAGCTTGGCTCTGTTCCCCAACCAGGTTCAGTAACAATGGGTAATTTCAAATAATTCATTTTATTGCTGCCTCCTGTAGATTTTTGACTTTCATTTCAAAGTGGTGAATCTAGAGAGCTGGGGAACTGTGTTCTGATCACTGTCCCGGTGCTGTGAAAAATACGAGATTTAAATAGTCCCGCAGAGCCATCAGCAGCTGGAACAGTACAGAGCACTCTTTTGACTTCAGCTGAAGTCATTCTAACATTTTCTGGGTGATTTTAACTCTTCTATTACAGGAATGCCTGGGCTTTTTTAGCTTTCATTTCCCAGTTTCTGTGTGCTCACGAATCAGGATTTGGGATTTTGGTTCAACAGAAAGATCCTCACTAATATAAGCGCATTGAAATTGAGAAAACTGAATAAATTGTAGCATGATAAGAGCAAATCTGTTTCCAATGGTGAGAATCGACCGCAAAACTGGATATCAAGCCCAAAACTTTCAGCTCCCAATCTGCTTCATATTATTGTTGTTTTGCTGTTATAATCCTTTCCAGTTCTTAAAGGTATGTTGCAGATGATTGCATCCTAATACGTGTGCCTGAAAATGAAACAAGATAGCAACATCTTGCTGCAATAAATAGAGCTGAAATTGAAAATGTAGTAGATGTACAGTAAAAGGATGATATTTGCAAAGTGTCTGAAAACTTTTTGTCATTATCTTGATCATAAATCTACTTTAAACTTTGAAATTCTACCAAATATTGAAATAAAGTCTTGTCAGCAGTAGGTCTGTCAGATTCAGTGTTTGCCACTTAGGGAAGGGATCCAAGGAAAGTTGTTGGGTTTTCCCCCAATACATCATTCTTCTGTGTGTGTGGTAAGGGTTATGTTTATTTTGGCTACTCCTGTACCTCTTTTTCTGAAAGTAAGTCACTTAGTGGAGAAAAGTAAAGAACAGAGGTTGGCGTGGAGGGAATACCAATGTGGTCTGAGCAATTCAAGTGACAGAAACCCAGTTTTATGTAAACTTCTTATGCAGATATGAACTAGTTCATAAACTAAAGAATGCTCTGCATTCAAAGCAGGTCCTGACAAGGTCTCTTTTTCCTCATCCTTCACCTACTGGAAGTTTTCTGGAAGTGGTTGGAAATTTTTCCATCTCTATACAGGGATTTCATTCCATAGTCCTAGTGGAAAAGGTGGTGATGATGAGGGAGGGTTATTTTATTTGTCTTTTTCTTTGCTTGAAAAAAGCAGCATCTCCACTGGTGTCCATCAGTAATGAGGTGGTACAATCCTGGAACAATAAAGGGCTTCCTATGTTGCAGTGACTTGTTGAGATGTGCATTATAAAGAGAAGCAGAGTTGGTTTTGTTGCAATATCGTTCTGATCCAGGTATTTAGAATTTCTTTCTTAAGTGTTTGGTTCTGTTTTTTTGGTTTGTATTTTTTTTTCCTCCTCAAGGCCTGGTCTCTTATTTAGTCCCTTCATAGTTATGATATTCTTAATATTCCATTAGATTGATGGACGTTGCCTGACTGTAATGTAGTAAGGTTACATTGTAATATGGAGTCTTTAAGTAATGATGAAACTGTAGGATAAAGTAGACTTTACAGGAAGAATTATTACTTTTGGTGATTCTTTGTAGGTATTCTTTTGTCTTAGGTTGAGCTGGCTTTGGGGTTGTTTTTTCTATGCCATTGTCATTGTTAGGTTTTAAGCCAATAGTTACATCTAGGCAAAATAAAAAGGTTACTGGCATAACAGCTCTACAATAGTTTATGTAGTGAATTTGAAAAATTTGAAACAGGTCATTGTAGATTTGTTCCAAATCTGAAGGCTTGATTGTCTTAGTTCTCCTGCCATTGCTAGTGGTTCAGGCTGACTCTATGCATTTCCAGATTGTCATATGATGTTTTTTGTTATGCATTCTATATCCTGAGGTGTCTGAAGCAACTCTATATTAGCAGAAGGGAATTTTGGTGAACTTTTGAGTAATTTTCCATCTTGCTTGCCTGTTTCTAATGTAAGGCCAAGCAGGCTGTTTTGGGGGGAAGGTGTACTGCTTGAGTTTACCCTTCTGAAACTGTTCATTGGTTGTCAAACTAAAAACACAGTATGAAGGCTGTCTAAAGGGACCATGATAGACACAGAAAATGTTTTATGTCCCATCATTTACACATCTTGAAAAGTGGTAAAGTGCACTGTGTAAAGACTGTTGTGCTCTCTTAATAATGTTGCTTTTGTCATACAGGTTTCAGCAGTTACTGCACGTGTCCATAATTATGACAAGAAGTTCAAATTTGGTATTTGTAACAAAAAAAAAAGAGATTTTGGCAAATTTACCTTTACTTACTAAAGATGTGAGACTTAAGCTGTCTTCGTCAGCTGATATTGAATATGTTCAGGCAGAGCTTTGATATTTCAGATGATCTTCTGGAAGCGTATTTTTCCAAAAGATTTTATTGGTGCTCACTTGATTTATGCAGCAGAAATTGTACCTGAAGATATATCCAGGGGTTGGGAGAAGCAAAGAAATGTAATTACCTTTTAGTGACTTCAGATCTTCATAACCCAAGATTAATTTTGAATTACACAGAAGGCTGTGCAACCCTAAAGAAGTGTGGACATGTCTACACTTAGAGAACAAAATCCTGCCTGGTTTGCTAAAGAAGCAGATGTGTTTGTCAGAAATACTGTGGTTCCATTCTGTTATGGTATTTTCCAATTCTCATTATTTCAGAGAAAACAGCTCTGTGAGGAGTTCAGCTGTATTTAATGTCTATATCGTAATTGTGACAACTTTTAGGAGTCTCGTGGCTGTGGACTATATAGAATTTGGAACAATAGGTACAAAACTTTATTTTGCATTTAGTCAGCAACCTGAGGAAGAAAGATTGACTTCGTCTACAACAGGGAAGTAGCTAGAAACCATTGTGAACCAATGGTGAGCTTCAAGGAGGTTTGTCATCTTCTCCCCTCTCAAGAAAGATGTGCATGTTCTGTGCAGTAAGATTTTTAATTTCTAGGGTTTTTTTTTTCAGAGTCCCCTGCTGTGTTTCAGCTGGTGCAGAGCCACAGGGTAGCTCTGGGCCTGCCTGGTACTGGGGGTCAGCTCTCACCGAGTGTTGCTGCAGCTGCTTCTGCCTTTTTCCAGTTCCATGTTGCTGATTATATTTTGGTCGTATTCTGAAGCTGCTCTTAGCATTCAGGAGAATAAAAAGCATAAGCTAAAGTTTACTAAGCCCATCCCTGTAGAAACAGTTACAGAAAGTGGAGCTGATGTTTTTAGCCTGAATGTTACTGTGAATCCATAGTACTAGGCATGGTTTTGTAACAGCTGGCTTTGTCAATTTGTATATATATTCATCTTTTTCTTCAAATAGTGCTGCATAAAAGTGACATTTCTGCTGTCTTTGTAAGCTCAGATTTTCTGTGCTTTCATAACACAATTAAGTTTACCACATTTTATTCCTGCTAGCGTTGCAAAGAGGGGCTGAGTCAGACTGTGTTTGTTCTTGTGCTTCGTCAGCAGAAATGTTTACCAACTTTCTGGTTTTATTTTATTTGTGAAAATGCAATGAAAGTAATAGGGTTGCAAGAGGGTTTAATTTGGTTTGTGTTGTTATTAGCATTGATTGGGATGTGAGCAAGAAATAATCCAGTTACACTTCTACTGCCCAGGGATGAGTTTTTAGGGCTGACAGAAAACAAATATACAACTTTTCACTTCTAAACTGAGTATATTTGACCTGAAAGTCTGAAAGTTACAGTAAACCCAAGTCATGGCAACGATGGTTGTGCAGCAGAGTTATTGTTTCTCTCCTTACAGAGTTGATGTGTGGTTGTTCTTGATCAACTGTGCTCTTTTCTTGTTTGCTCTCAATATGCCTGGGGTGAAAGACAGTATAGATGGACTGTTTGGGTTATACATATAAAGCCATTCCCAACATGCCAGTAAACCAAATTTCAGATGCCACATTACTCCAGCTCCTGGCAGCATTGGTGGCTCTGTACCCGGCACTCCCTCCCTGGGAAGTTGCCTCCCTATAGCAAAGGCATTCCAAGCTCCAAAGAGCTGTAAATTCAGTTTTCTCTTAGTTCATGGGCATTCTGGCCATCCCCCTGTTAACTGTAGCATAGCCTAACTAGCAGATAGTAATAAAACCCATCTCCTCTGTTCACCTAAAAGCCAAAATATTTATAACTATTTATTGCTGATATAGAGAATTTTTCCTAGTTACTGTTTCTACACTTACCAGATTACATGTAAAAAACATAAAATCCTGTGTATTATCCATAAACATAACAACAAGTGCTACTCTACATAACTTAGTCAGTAATTCTAGAATTAGCCTGAGGGGTTCAAGACAAAATTATTCCTGTTACAAATTTTAATTATGCCATAAACTTTAGGAAATAGCTATTGATCTTCAGCATCTGGCATCAGAAATGTCGCCTGCTTTTTTTGCTTATTTAGTTTGTCAGTAGCATTGTCATATAGGATAAAAATAAAGTGTCACAGGAGATGAAGATGTACCATATGCAAATGAGAATATTTTGGTTTGTATATGTACTAAAAATATTTTATTGCTGAAGAGTTTTTTGTTTCTTACCAGATTCTTTTAGCTATCTCCAAAGAAATTTGCATTTGAGATGCAAGAAAGCAAATTCTAATTCTATCAAAGACCCTTTCTCACCATGGGATGCTGTAATGTGTACAGTTTATTTCTTGTCTTAGAGGTACATTTAAAATTGAAATTCAATTAACTTCTCTGTTGTGGAAAAATTATAATTTCAAGGGCCAGATGAGACAATGCCTAGAATCTCATTTCTGTATTTTTTCCCTTTAAATCAGTGCTGTTAGATGATGGTTGTTAGTGTAAAAAATTTAAGTCTGGCTTAAAATAGTAACTTTGAAATTCTGATCTGCTATGAAATCAGTGGCAGAGCTAGCATGGCTCTTCAGCACAGTGAGCTCTTACATGTTCCAAAGCAGAGGGAAAAGCTTTTCAACAAGGTTGAATTTCAGAGAAGCATGTAATGAGAGCAGCATTAGAAATGCAGACCACCTTTTTTATCATCATAAGGCCCAGAGCCAAATGTGTTGTTTCACACCATGTCTGCTTATGGTTCATGAGGTTTGACTGTAGGTGAAAACTGAGGTGATCCCCAAACCAGTCATTTTAGGTGAATGGAAATGCAGGCTGCACTCATGATAAAACTTGAGTATGGGTGTCCTTGTAGGAAGAGTCAGATAAAGCTCCCTTTCTTATCCCACACCCAGAATGGCCTTTGAGGAGACACTGCTTAGCACTCTGCTTTTGAATAAATGAAGGAAGATGGTCTTCCCTTTCCAGGAGAACTGGAGCTACGTGGAGGAAAACAGATTAGAGAGTTCCAAAGAGCTGTCCCTTGGAAAGACGATCAAGGGCAGCTCACTGTGATGACCAAGATAACTGAGACTGAGTCCAGAGCAGCTGCCTGTGGCTCCAAGAGCACTTGCTTTCTCTCCAAATGTGTAAAGCATGGTGGTAGTTTGTGTGGCCCTGAGGATGAGACAAAGGACTGCTGTTTGAGTTGCTTCAATAGAAAGATCCAGTGAACCAAATCTTAGTGCCAAGCACTATGTTGATGCGTTTGTGTTAAAAGGAAGGGTGTTTGAAAAGCTGTAGCGTGGAGATAAGCTGCCCGGTAAAGGAGACTCCCGGAACGCCCTTGAGAAATATTATACTTTTCTCTCAATCTCAGCAAGGGATAGCAGACCCTCTGTCCCTTCCTGCTTGGTAGTTTTACTTTAAAATTCTTCTCTTTTTGTCTTCATGCACCCTGTGATGAGCCACATGGCACCTGAAGTTTCTCAGACTTTGTGCACGCGACACCGACGCTGCGACCTCTTATTGAAGTAAACTAAGCAAAGTAGGGCAGAGCTGTTTGAAGAGGGGCAGCTTGTGGTAGCTGTGCCAACTCTTCTACAGGAAATCGCTCCCTCAAAGGAGTATCTGCCAGGGGTGTATTGATGCTTGAACCCTTCTGGCTGACTTTACTCAGCCTGGCTTTGCACAAAAGGGTTAGGAAAAATATCACTGAAGCTTGCAGGCATTTGAGGTGGCCAAGCTGACAGGTTGCACTCCAGCAGGTAAACGGAAGCCTATTAAGAACACACAGAGACAAAATGTGTTGTGTCAAGTGTCAAGTGTTTTTTGGGATGGACCTCGGTGAGGCAGACAGCTGTGGCTGTTTCAAGGACATGGAGCAATGATGCACTTTCTGAAGGCTTTCCATGGCAAGTTCTGACTTAAATATGAGATTAATATCTAAATCAAAGCTTGCATCTACATTCTCTTTACGGAGCAAGACCAAGGTGGCATCTCTGTCTGTTTGCAGAACCCTCTTTAAAACACTGCACCACCCCCAGATTTCTGTCTCTGAAGAGTCCTGGCATTACTTGAATAATACTTTTTTGTCTACTTTTTTTTTCTGAAAAAAGTTGAATGTGTGAAATGTATGGAGTTTTCACAGGGAAAAAAATCCACTGAAACGCCCAGTTCTCTCTCTAAAAGCTTCCAACAGCTTGTGAACACAGACCTGCAGTTACTTTCTAGCCATTTAATTTAGGCCTTGTACTCCACAAAGGTTCTGCTATTTATGTGTTGTGCCATTTATTTTGGTGACAAAGGGAAGCTCAATACCTTGAAAAAAGTAAGCTCTAATTTTTATATACTCTGATTTTTTTGTGTATTGTTTCTGACTGGCAGGTCAGATTTGTACTGCTGCTGTACACAGCAACTTAAAATTCATGTTGGTGTGTCACTGCAGTTACTACACTCCAGCCACCACACCAGAAAACTATTAACTTTCAGTTAATGATAACAGAAAATGTTTTATAATAAACTGTGAAATAACCTAAGCATCTGCAAAAAGTGTAAAGATTTTATATTAAAAAGCAATTAACTTTGCTTTTTTGTTTGTTTGCTTCTTTTTCACAAATGGGTTATGTAAGACATGCAATTAATTGGCTTTTGCTTTGGAGGGAATTTGTGTTTGCTATAGCATGATGTGTGATCTAACAATAGGTGACTGCTACTGATTTTTTGGATGTTTACATGCAGGGAGATGGCTCTTGGTAGAAAGAGAGAGAAGAAAGTGGCAGCTTGCACCTATTACACCTGAGTGCTGTGTTGTGCTCTGAAGATTCAAAGCCACAGATGGGCTAAGACAGGGAAGGACTTCTCTCAGTTTTTGATTGAATAATAGATTTTCTCTACGGGCTTGGGTTGCCTCTTGTCTTCCTTTGTACACATGACTTGCTTCATGTTTTACCCTCAACTCTCAGATGGAAACTGCCTGAGCTCTGCAGGCATCGCTGGGTTAAACTCTGTCAATAATTCTCAAGTGCCTTTACCTTAGCAAAGGTAAATGCAATAGTGGCAAGGACTACTGACAAGTACCTCTGTGGGTTAGATTGACTTGTTTCTAACACTGGAAGAGAGCGGTCAAATGAAATGGAAGAAAATGAAGTCCTATATACAAAAGGAAGCTCTCGTGAACTGTGGGGTTTGCATGTGCTGAGCTAAAAATGAAGAGGATGAGTAAACTCTTGCTATGCAGGATGGGAACTGAGAGGTTGGGAAAGAAGGAGGAAGAAAATGAATGTGATAATTTGTTGAGAAAACATTTGTGCTGCAGTCATGGTTGTTTAGGAAGCCTGGAGGCACCAGCTACCTTCCTTTGCGTGGATGGGAGCCTAAAATCAGGGAGTAAAGTTCCACCTTCCCAAGGGTGCTTCTTGTTTAGAGACAGACTTTTCCAACACCCAGCTGGCCATACATCCAAAATGCTGTAGGCTCTGTACTAATAACAGGGTTATAAAATAGGTTGGAATGTGAGTCTTGATGTAATTATTTATGTTACCTCCGTCCTGTGTCGTGTCCAAGATTCAGGACAGGTTTCTGGGTGAACGAGGAATTAGTTACTTCAGTGCCCTGCGTACAGCAGTTTAGTGAACACTTTTCCTTTTATCTTCTACTTTAAAGCTCAGTGTCAAACTAAGTATCTCTAAGCACCCTCCAGAGGTGATCTGGAAGCAAAAGGTTCCCTGTATATCACTTCAGTGTTGTTTCTTATTCTGCTTTATGAGGTTTCCAACTCATTTTATAATGCAAATATCTATTGCCTACCTAAATGAATTCTCTAGTATTTTGGGGATATTTTTTGTTTTGTTTTTTTGTTTGTTTATAGGGGTTTCATTATTTTTTCTTTTTTTTAAAATGAAAATAGAAATTTTTCTAGCACAATGATTTGATGTTTGGTTGACTTTGGAAATGCTAAGTATTTTAAGATTTCAAACATCTTGGAGGAAACATCTATCCTCCTAAATTTGCATTAGTCAAATATTATCCCGAATACAATATTTCTTAACTGTGAAAGCTGAAATTTATCTTAGAAATGTAGTGTATTGTTTTGTTTATCCTGATATCGTAGCATTTTGTGTTTTTAAGGGTAAACTGTATCCTCCAGTGTTGGCGCTGATGTCTCGGAGTCAGAGAACAGCAGGTGCTGACATCTGGCTCTGCTCAAGGTGGCTCTTCACATCGTTCAGGGGCATCTCAAGGGGCCATAAACAAGTCTTTTGCTTACCATTGCACTCTTCAGCTGAAGATCAGGGATTGCAGGTTACACATCTGTAAATCATGTCCCGAAGCTGGATCCTTGCAGAGGCGCAGGAATTAATTGATCTGTGACCTGAAATCCATCACACTTGGAGGGTTTGTGGTGGGTGGCTGTGTGTGTGTGCACATGCAATACTGGGATCTTGTTCTGCCTACAGCTGTTTTTCATAAATCAATAGCAGCAGAACACATTGTCTGCCCAGCCTGGGCCCTTCCCAGAGATGGTGAGGGAGACAAATGGGTAGATCAGCCAGGAAAGGTTGTACAACACCTTGTTGTACAAGTTTTGTGGTTACACACAGAAAAGCAGTGGTTAAAGTTCACCATTGTTTACACACATAGCATACTACTGAATTCAGCTTTAAAAGCTTAGGGATTAGGTTTCTTGCCTTTTCAATAAGTGCTTGTACCCCTAACCGAGAAATATAGTCATAGATTCAACAATCATATTACTTCTCCAATCACCTATCTTGGTCAAGAAACTTTTCCTGAACAACGAGTCTGTGAAGGTAGAAAAAGTGAGTTTTCTTCTTTGGATCTACCCAAAAGCAAGAGAAAAATCAAACTGATTCTAAGACCAAAAGGGATCTTACTGACTAGATGTATTGTGTTCCCTGTTTTCTTTTATTTATGTAAAGAAGAGAGTCCATTGTAGCTTTATTTTTGTCTATTGCTTTGTCCCGCAGACCAAAGGGAAATATTTTACTCGATTGAAGGTCTGTGTCCCAGTTCTACAGCATGTACAATTCCTGCTGTGCTCCCAATAAATGAGGATAAGGTCCAATAAAACCTGGATTTTTTGTTTTGTTTGTCAGCTGTTGGATTTAAGAAACTTGGATTGTTCCTTTTATTTTTTTCCTAGTTTGGTATCAGCTGCAGCCATTTGAATTGGATTGAACTTTTATTGCAATTACAGCAAAGCTAAAAGATGGAGGAAATAAAAATATTTTGAAAGAGATTTTTTTTAAAAAGTAAAATGAAACGAGTTTTGTGTTGTCTCGGAAACAGATGTTTGTTTAAACCTAATCACGAATTTGTACTCAGATTTAATTTATTGTTTAATTTTGTACCAGTCTTTTGAAAATAAACTGCCTCGGGAGCAAGTGGATCGGAGTTCTCTGTATGCTGAGGTCTTGGAACGGGGCTTCTTTCAGCAGAGTTAAACATCCCAGGAAAAGCTGCAAAACTGCTGATGAAGCAGGCTCATGTGTATATAGATATTTGTCAGAGTTTTAAAAATGCAGCAACCTCAGTTTGCAGCACAGCTCCAGCGAAGTCTGAGTAATTGAGTTCAGTCCAAATCAAATCTCGGTTTTCAAACCCCAGGCTTTTAAAAAGTGGGTTTTGTGTTGTTTTCTTTGTTTGGCTGTGGGAACCTGGCCCTTGGCTGTGTTCAGGCGTTTCAGGAGCCCTGACTCTGAGTGCAGACAGGTCTTAAGTGGAGGTGATGACATCCAGCTGGTGTCTTTACATTATTTTTGACCAGATGTGAAATAGCCCATGAAAATTTTGTGATGGTCATCTTGTTTTTCTTTATGGAAACTCTTAGCTGATAAGCAAATGTTCAAGAATGAGGGTTTGAACCAAACCCAAGCTTTAAAACTTTTTCTGACTTGCAGTCACATACTTCAACAGATTATAGGCATTATAAGCACAAACATACGTGTGGTTTTGCTTGATCTGTTTAACCAGTTTGTCCTACCAGTCACAGTCTATTTGAATTCTTCCTTGTGAAGACTGAAGGAAAACTGTCTGCATTTCATTTAATTCACTTTGTCTTGTGTGTATTTCTGATTCAGAATTGGAGAAGGGAGTGCCAGTCCATCCAATGACCCACGTCTGGCTTTCCAGGGAAACAAAAAAGGAAATAATTAATGGAGTTTACTGTTTCAATTCTAAAATAAATTATTAAATATGAAATTTATGTCTGAAATATTCATTCGAAATAGAAAAGTTACAGTGGATTGTATATGAAAAAAAATCATGTTTATCCTATTAGCATGCTTCTGTTTGATGGACTGTTTATAGCATGCTTTTATTCTTGGTTTCTGGGGTTTTATGGCATTTATGGGCTAAAAGTTGTAATTGACTATATTTTTTGTTTTGTCTTGGTTTTATTTTGGTATTTGTTTTGGGAAGTTAACGTTTAGGTCTTTGAATGCGCACATCTGTTGTGAAGACAGAAAACTGATAGAGGCGTGATTGCTTACAGTAATAGGAGGAAATTAAAATCCTATATTTCATGGAATAGAATTGGAGCAGAATGCTGAGATAGGCCATTTGAAAAAGCAGAATTTTAAATGTTCCTGAGTTGTTCAGTTATCCTTTGTAAACTCTGAAACCGTGAGACATTTCAGCCATTTTAAATTACTTGTGTATAAATGTTTAAATTATGCCAAGTATAAAGATAAACATTTCTATTATGCTTCAGAATTTGAAGATCATCAGTAGCTTCCTATTCTTCATAAAGTTCAATTTCATGCAAGAGTGACTGATGTTTTCAGCTGCAGTCAGTGGTGCTGGGGCTCTGCAGAGCTATCAGGTGCTGGGGGAGAAGGAATCAGAGAGAAATAATTTTGATTAGTGAGCAGTTGATTTACTAAGGCCATTGTGACAGTGTATCCCATATCATGTTATTAAACACAAACATTATCATATCCGTCATTTTATGTATCATTATAATTGTATAATTATTTTATATACCCAGATTTGTTTCCATTAGCTTTTAGTCTTAAATCCTTAAAGGCAGATTTTAACTTCCATGTGAATAAGAATGCATTTTTTTTTCCTTAATCAGGTCAGTCTTTGTAAAAACCTCCTGCAGATGTTGTCTTCACCCATTATGAAATTTTCTCTTTCTCCAATCAGAACTCAATATTTCAAAACAGTTTGTTGTCTTTTTATAATTAACTGAAATTAGAACATAGTGAAGATGTGGTTTTAACTACTTTAATAGTCTATTTGAAATTATTTTCTTCTTTCCCATAATGAATCAAATTTCTAATTATTTCTTCCTGCTTACTAATTTGCATTGCTGTCTGGCTGCCTTGCATTTAATCAGGAAGAGTAAACTGCTAATAGATCACTAGGAATCCGTCAGGAGTGTCAATGTAGTGCTGTGCCTGCTGCCAGGGTATGGAAATTCACTGGAAATGATGGGCTCAGTCCACTGGGGATTTCATCTCTTGTCAGAAACACAGTGACTGGCATCTCAAAATCATCAAGTAGAAGATGCAGTAACCCAGGTCTGGTGTGGGGCATTTTGCTTATCTAGCAAAGCACCTGCTCTCTGCCTGGTTTAGTTCGATGCTCTTGTTCTGCTGTCAAACAGTAAGCAGCAGAAATATGTTCATTTTGGTAGTAAGTGTTTCCAAAAATATCTAGTTTGATAGTGTTGCTGGTTTACCTTTACTGCTTTAACAAGAGGTTATGAGTTGAGGTGAGTTGCTGTGCGTGGTTAAGTGCCAAACAGAAGATTTTGGCTAGTTCTGAAAAAACCCTCAAACGGTAATTGGAGACTTCCTTTCTTTGGTAAGGACTCCCTACTTACAGAAATATTACATTTTTTAGTGTTACATATTAGGCAAAATATCAGAGGTGAAATGCTACACTCCCAACTTCCTTGCTGTGATTGTTGCCAAAGACCTGGTCTAGTGGAAGGTGTCCTTGTTCATGGCAGGGGATTGGAACTAGATGGTCTTTGAGTCCCTCTGAACCCAAACCACTTAAAAATTCTATGATTGATAAAAGTTCATGCACTAAAAAATTAAAATAAGACATGTTAAAATTGTTTAAGGTTTCTTGTGGTAAAAGCCCAGAGACTGCACAGAAGTTGGAGGGATGATTCAGTCTTCATCCAATACAGTAATTAAACCCAATTTTAAAGCAGTCATTTATCATTTATCTTGGAAAAAAGGATTAAACATTTCTGAAAGAAACAACAATAAAATGTTTTTTCCAGGGTAAGGATTCCCACTATCTTTATGCATTTCCACTAAAGGATGCAAAGCTTAATGAATGGGGAAAAAAGAAAACCAAATTTCACTATAATTCTTTGTTTCCTATTTAAAATAATGGTAACCATGGTCTCTGTGTGATTGTTTGGCATTTGCTGTCCAGCTGGGCTCTCATAGCTGCAAAACATGCTAAACTGTAAGTTTAACTGTATTTGGAATAGTCTGAAGTTTCCAGGCCATTTAGTACTGCAAGGAGCTGGTAATCCTTCCACTAGACCAGGTTGCTCCAAGCCCTGACCACCCTGGCCTTGAACACCTCACTCTGTCCCAGTCCAGGCCTGTGCAGGTCTCTTTTCCTGTCACACCAGCAATGAAGAAAGAAATTTGAGTGATTTCACCCATCTGGTTTTACCCTCTCAACTAAGTCTTAGACAATGGTAGCATAGGATGAAAAATGTCTCCATTGGTATTGCTGTTGTTGCACATTTTCCACAATTCATAAGGGCTTTATTTCTTACAGTTTAATCTTGCTGTTGGCAATATCAGGGTGTAAAAAATACAAAAGCATATTGCAGTCTTACTCTTCAGCTTTGTTTTTTGCATTTTTCGTAGCAGACCCACAACACTATTTAAAGTTTGAAATACATTTTTTAAATCTATGTGACAAAGATATTGTTGTGTCTGTGTGTTGTGATAGACAGAGGGAAGAGAGAGGGGACTTTGTCAAAGAAGAGCCAGAAGCTTCATAACCTGATTATAGAAATGATTGTTGTACACTGCCTGCATTAGGAGAGCGTTAAACACTCATTAGGGCTCTGAAGTGTTAGTCATTACGAATCTGGCTGCAGTTGGCATACAACTTTTATCTTGCCTGTTTTGGTACAGTAATAAAAGTGCAAATTAGAAATGGGAAGATCCTAAGAGCAAAACTAACAAAAAAATAATCAGTATTTCACAGTTCTTTGCCAGGGCAAAATATTTTGGCTCTCTTTTCTTTCTAACAGACAGAAAGCTAATCCTACCCAAGACACTTTTTAAAGTGCTCATGGAAGAGATTATTCCACAGAGACTCAACCTGCCGTTACAGCTCAGAGTTAATGTGACACCATGTATTAAAGTGGTGAAGCCACGCTGAGCCGCAGCCGAGTGGCACATGTCTGTGGGAAGGACAGGTCTGTGACTGAAAGGATTGCTTTCTAACCCTGAGCCTCAAGTGCCATAGCTGGATCCTAACGGGGATGTCAGGGATCTGCTGTCACGTCAGGAATCATTGGTGCTTTGGGGCTCCGACAGCTCCGTGCGGAACCAATCCCGCAGCCGCTGCCTGCCAGAATGTTGCATGATTGTGTCTGCATTGAAACCAGGCAAGACTGTGAAAATGAAAACCCTTTTTTCACCTTTCTGTGTTTTTTTTCCCTTGAGTTGTGTCTTCTGTCAGGTTCGAGATTATTACAGGTTCTGTAATTACACCGCGAGGAGGGAACTGTTCGTGTTATTTTGGCAATGCACTGATCTGTTAAGCCTCAGACTTTTCACCTTGTAGATGTGAAGTTACCACAGTCTCCAGCACCCCAAGACTATTCCTATTCCAGTATCTACTTGGCTGTTCAAAGGTCATTATGGGTTGTGCCTCTCGAGAAATGCGTTGGTGAGTTGGGTACACAACATTACACTGAGTTTTATTCAAGAGGTGCTGATAACAGACTTGATTTGCCAGTTTGCTGGATGCCGGATCATGTTTCCTGCTTTACAGGCACTTCAGTGTAGAAATTGGTCTCATTTACTTCAATTTAAATGTTAATGATCCTCTTTTTCTCAAAGCAAAGGGAAACATGCACAATCATTCTGAAAATAAAGATGTATTCTCCTGACAATCCTAGTATTAACTTTTTGTCTAAGAATCCCCTTTAAAAATACTTGTTTTATTATTTGGCATTAAACTATTTCTTACATAGAATTTGAAAGGCATTGATCAGAGATTAAGATTCCAGACTCAATCTGACAATATATCCACTTGAAGACAGCAAAATGCATAAAATTGTTTGCTTTTCCTGTTGCTAGGTTTTTTCCTAACTCTGTATTAGTTATGGAAGCTTCCAACTTCTTTACAAATTTTGGATGTGGAAATGTCAGTATTTTACCAAATTGTTTTATCATATGCTTAATTTTGAAAACTTTTTCCACCTAGGTTTATATAATAGCACATTTCAGAACCCTTTCTTGAAATTTGTGTTGAATCTGCTTAAAACCCAACATGCTACTCTAGTGGAAAGCAATCCTGAGCTTCGTGTCCAAATAAGTATTTATTTAGAATAGAGCAGAATCAGGTGTACATAAGTATATAATAAATAAGTAATTATTTAGGATAAAGCAGAGTCAGGTGTCTGTGATACAAATTAGTTGGTGGAGAAGAAGAAATGTGTAGTTAGAGGAGTGCAGGCGCCTCAGCTATCGTGGCTGGTTCCTCAGAGCCCCGACAGCAACATCTCTGGGGAGCCCGATGGGTTTGAAAGTACTCTGAGTGTACTTGCAGTGTGAAAGCACGACAGGGGCCTGCAGATTGCTGTGTTCTGTGAGCCAGAGAGACAGGTGCTCACTGGTTCTTCTGAATTGGTGTGACTACCAGGCTCTGTTTAGTGCATTATGGCAAACACATTTGCAAGGCTGGTGCTGAGGGCAGTGCTGACAAGCACCAGTGATGGCAATTAATGGAGCTGATGAGAAATGAACCATTGTGTTCTTCAAAGTATTCGGGAAAGTACTTGTTTTATGTTACAAGTGGCTATTGGTGCCTCCTCCTCTGTTTCTTTTCAGTCTCATTCCTCAGAGAAAAGGTTGAGGGTCAGCCTGCAGTCTCCAAAGATACATTCCCAACGTCCATCCCCTCTTAGCACATCTGTGCAATGAAGAGCAGAAAAATATACCCCACACAGGAAGGAATCGTGCTGGATAAATTTAGATGGATGTAAATATGAATGCAAGTCATTTACCCTGTCAGGGTGCTCCTGTGCCTTTCATTTCTTTCCAAGTGCTGTGAAGATGGAGAGTCTCTCTCACAATTTTTATGTTACAACTTTATATTTATTTTGCAAAACAAGTGCGAGTTTTACCCTCGATCTGTTGGAGCCGTTTGTTAAGTTCAGTCATTTTCAGTTTTGTTCTAATTCTTTATTACACATTTTCATGTCTATCATTGCATATACAATAGTGCAAAGCAAATTGCTTGATGTAATTAAAGGTGATGTGGCTAATACAGGAAATACAATGTGCATTCTGAACCTAAGAAAATACATCTCCTTTCTTTTAAAATGAAAGTACTGTTTCTGTTTATGTTAACAGCTGAGGTTGTCATTAATTCTTATTTTGTTGTTCAAATATTCTTAATAGACAAAGGTACCAAAACAGTTATAATTACATCACCACATTTGCTGCTTGGAATATAATTTATTGGCTTTGGATTAGGTGTCTTAATTACTTGATTGCTGTATTTTGGATTTGGGTAAATGTCTCTTCATTTTTGTGGCATTCCAAGTATGATTAATATCTGCAAAACATATTGAAGTCATTAGGCTTTAATGTTCAAAATTGTTCTTTTTTCGTCAAGAAGGGAGAAAGTGTCAATAAGAAAATAATTTTAATTTCAAATAAGTGCTCATAAATATGTAAAAATTAAAAAGCAATGAATTGTTTCTATGAATTTTAATGGATGGTGTGGTGCAGCATTATGCCAAGGGAATGAGTGGCATAAATTACAGTAGTATATTAATTCATATCATTTTCCTGTAACTCATTTCATATGTGTTAGATGCATCTGTGTGCAGCCTAGACAAGTTGTTGTCTCACACAGTGTGAATTCTTTCCCCCAACATTGAAACTCATCCATACTAAACTGGGATATGGCAGCATTTTTAATAGTGCTGATCAAAGCTGTAGCACTTTTTAGCAGAGGTTGAGGAGGGGAGGTTTGCTCTGCCTACCATGTGGTTTAGCAGAAAGGATGTAACAAGGAGTACCGATGCATTTTAATGCTTCATTGGCATTACTGTGGTTTCCTAATACCTTTTAACTGCATCATATTATTCAGAAAGTTAAATAAATCTTAATGTAGAAAGTAACAGTAAATTTATGTTTTATTCTGCATCTCCCTTGTTGAAAGGGACCTAAGTAAAAGATTAGTTGCCAAAGCAGTAGTACTGGTTTATATAGTTAGTTATTTTACATCTGTAATAGGCATAAAGCATTGCACGTGGTCACAGGGTGAATTAATGGATAATGATACAAAGTGTATAACACAATTGTAATAGACACCAATGGACAGGATTTTAGTTCCTTCCTCTAAAAAATCTATGATCAGAGTGAATTGTGTTCAGGGCAGACCAGTGATGGGTACAGGCAGCCATGTATTAAAATGAAAAGCTCACAGTTGTGTCTATTACAAAAGAAAATATATATAAATTCTTATGGAAGTGTAGCTGTGGTTTCAGAAATAGTCAGAAGGCTCCAGAAAGCCCTGTGTGCTGAACTAGGGAGGTAATTATGGCTGGTCAGCCTCAGTGACTTTCTTCAGCTCTGCAGAAGGAGCAGGTTCAAAGCAGAGTCATGCTGAGCTTCAGATGGAGAGGTGCTCAGAGGGGAGAGAGTAGAAAGGGATGGAAGTAGAAATGAGGCAGTGACTTAGAGCTCAGCAGAGGTGTTTTCAACCTGGTGGCCACAGAAAAGAAGTCAGTGGACCCTTCCAGGGCTCCATGAGGATAACAAAAAAAAAAAAAACAAATCTGGCCAGCTGGCTTAAATTCACTGTACTGGAGGCTGAACTGGCCAGAGAAAACTTCAAGGGTCAATAAACTGGAAAACCACTGAGTTAGACCTTAAGTGCTGAAACCCATCCTCAGTGAGATTTGTAGGAAGATTAATTACTAATAGCTTACTGGATACTAGATAACTTTCCTACCACTGCTTTAATTAATTGCAATTAAAATTGTCAGTTTGGATTGAACTTTGTACTGATGGCTTCCCACAAAGTTTTATCGCTTTGTTAAGATACTTTGCCTTTTTTGTTTCTTATTAAAAAATTTAAAAAGAAAGATGAGAAAAAATTCTCTGTCCAGCTGCTTTTTATTTTAGTTGTCTTTAATGGGAAAATTAGTCTTTGAAAGGTGTCCAGATTCTGCAGAAAGCAGAAGCTGTATTTTCTGGTGTATTCAAATACGCACAAATGGGCACTGCAGAGCAGGTAACTGGAAATCAAACATCCTGTCCCAGCTATAAAAGGTTATCATACAGTGTTTTACAAGACATTTTCAGAAGCTCTTTCATTAAAGTATTAAGACAGTATTTAAGTTCATTCCTAATTTCCAAGGCAGTTAAAATAATATATTAGAAAATGAGTCTAAGCACTGAGCTATGGATTTAAATCAGTGACTTGCTGAAATCGGAAGACTCAACAAGTTCACTAACTTTAGTTATTACTGAAGATAAACCTTAGTACTTTTTTACAGCTTTGAGAAAATACAATCTGGTTTTCAGTTGATGTAAGTAAAACAAAATTATGTCCCCAAATATATTCCTTTTGAAGAGAAAACTTCATTTCTCTCCTATCCACACTGTGCAGTGCAGTATTGGGTAGCAACACAGGAACATTTCAAGAAGTGGAAGTGAGTCTGGATGCAAGGCTGGTTCAGGTTGCAGCTGGCAGTGTGAAGGTACCAGGTTGCTCAATGTTTGTTTACACGTCTCCACACCATTTCATGAGACATGATGCCAATATGCCTCTCAAACCAAATTTATTTCACTGGAATGTAAATTCAGGTATTGCAGGAAGCAGTAGTGCCTGGGAGCAGTGCTGGTACATAACCAACTGCAAGGATTTTCCAAGTATAATTATTCTTTCTTCTAGGTGTGTTCACTGAGGAAGATATCTCTCATTTTAGAAAAACTTTCAATGTTCTGTTGATTTGTCATTTAAATACGTATGTGTTTTCATTCTAGATGTCCATTGAGCAAGAATACTTTGAAATCAGTGGCCTAAAGGCATTTGTTGCTTCTTGCAGCAATTTTCAGATATGTCCTTGATTCTCTAATGTGTCTTCTACCCACATTCCAGCTCACTCCTTATATCAAAACCTGTCTTCCTTCTTGTCTTCTTAATTTCCTTTATGTAAATTGTGACCCATAATAAAATAGCAAACACACAGAAGGGCTGAATAAAAAAAATTTACAAAGAAAATCTGTTCATAAATGGAACACTTAAATAGACTTTAGAAAAGAGACTGCTGTTTTCATTATACTTGTGCCTGTTTTTGTTTTCTGAAATGGCTAGGACTGATACCAAAGGTGACTTGCAGTACCAGTAGGCTTGTGGGCTTTGTTTTTAGAAAAGGAAAAGCTCTGCAGCTTGGTGATAAAATGTAATGTAGTAGTTGCTAAGGTAACTGCATGTTTTTGTGAATAGTGGAACAAATCAGGTGAGCAAAACATCTGTAAATTGTCAATATGTAGGTTGGAGCTGCCCTAATCTGCCAAATGAACCTCTTAGACTGGTGAGTGAAGCCAAGGGATGAGGAGGAGGAATGGTTGAGCTGAGCTCTCTGTGGTGCTCCCATTCCAGTGAGAGCTGTCACCTCTCCGCAGGAAGCAGAGGTTGGCGGTGGTGGGTCTTCAAAGGGCCTGGCCTGGCTTGTGCGTGAGAATAAAAACTGCTTTTTTTTTAATTATCTGGAGTGGTCAAAGGAGTTTATTTGTCAGATCAATGTGCTCATCTTATCTTCTGCTTTTGGTAACAACTGGTCTGTGGCTCCAGGGATAGTTCTGGAGAAAGACAAGGAGTGATGCAGAGGATGGGATCCTGTGTCCCTGTGGTACCTGACTGCCCGAGGACTGGTGTGTGCCCTGAGTGCCATGTGAGGGGCAGCAGTTTCTGATTTTCACCTTATACTGGTGGTGGTTCTTGATCACTTCTTAATTAAGTGCACTCCCAAAAAAGGAATACAGAGTTGGTCCTCTGTGGAAGCTGAGCAGTCCCACCCTCACACGTCCAGTATCCTCTGAGAACACGCAGCAGCTGAGTGTGGATGCAATTACCTTTGCTTAACCTCACGCTTGGAGCTTTAAGCAGATGAGGCTCAGGCATTACTGTCAGCTGCTTTCTGGACACAACCAGCTACCTCTTTGCCAGCTGCTGGTGACCAGTAGGGCATGTTATGAAAACACCTGAAATGCAAATTTTACAGGATGAAAGCCTGATGCTGTTATGTGATTACTTAAAAGGGTGGTTGCTCGGGACTCCTGTCAAAATCTGACCCTCAGACAGGTAAGATAAGATTTTATTTGGGAAGAGCAGCTTACTAAATTTCTTCTGGCAGACTAGGGGCTAAAGACTAAAAATGAGAGCAGTAAGAACAGCAAATACCTTAATTGTTCCAAATCCTTTAACAATAAAAAATATTATCCTCATTGCCATACAGAACAAGATTATTTTCCCAGGAGAAAGTGAAAAAAGTCCAGGTGTGTCTAGATGCCAGTGACTTTATGTGCCCATATTTGTGAGCATCCCTCTCCGGGCTTTAACAAGATCTTTTCGTTTCCTGCCCTTGTCTTTCACAAACTGAATCAAAGGTCTCCTGGTAGGCAGGTAAGCTACTGTTGTTTGGGATTTGCTGAATGCAAAGAGCCAACAGTTCATAAATAGATAATTTGCACAGGGAGGAGACCCTTTCTGTCCCAATCTCTTGTTGTTAATTGTCCAAACTGCAAAATCCTGTGAGCTTGGCAGGCCATAGCAGGATTAGCAGTTTCTGCATAAGACAGCAGCAGAGAGGTTACAGGGTCAGGGTAATTTGAAATGTGTTGCAAAGCTGTGTATGATTAGTTTCCAGTGTTAGCCCTTTACAAGAATAAAATTTGTTACTGTTCTGTGGAAAGGGAGGTGAAGGAAAAGATCTGAGTGTTGTGAGCTGTGGCTCCCTCACCCTGGAAGGCGCATTCTCAAGGGAAGGCACAAAGCATTCAGTGCCTGCTTGGGGGACAGAGATGCAGAGAGAGCTCAGGTTTGTCAAGACCGTGGTCACTGAAGGTCTCTCAGATTGATTTTGGGGCAACTCAGCCATGCCAGTGCCAGAAGCTTCAGCTGGCTTTTTCACAGAACCACAGAATGGGTCAGGTTGGAAGGGACCACAGTTGGGTCATGTGGTCCAACCCTTCTTGCTCAAGCAGGGCCATCCCAGAGCACATTGCATAGATTTCATCCAGATGGTTCTTGAATATCTCCTGTGAAGGAGACTCCACACCCTCTCTGGGTGATATGTTCCAGTCCCTGCACAGTGAAGCAGTTCTTCCTCAAAACTGCCTGAGCTTCTCTCTGCCCGTTGCCTCTTGTCCTGGTGCCTGACACCACTGAGGAGAGCCTGGCTCCATCTTCTTGGCACTCCTCCTTCAGATGTTGTAGACATTGGTGAGGTTCTCTCTCAGTTGTCTCTTCTCAAGGGTGAACCGACCCACCTTCCTCAGCATTTCCCTGTATAGGAGGGATGCTCCAGGCCCTTCATCATCTTTGTAGCCTCTGCTGGAGCCGCTCCAGGAGTTCCACATCTCTCTTGTCCTGAGGAGCCCAGAACTGGACACAGCACTGCAGATGTGGCCTCACTAGGATGGAGTGCAGGGGCAGTAATAGTTTCTTCCCACTACTAGAACTTTTGAGCCAGCTGTAGCTCGTGCACCCCATGTCTTGTCACATGAAATAACTTTTGCATGAGAGTTGCATTCTTAACTTCCCAGGTGCTTTCGCTCTTTGTGGCAGTGGGGCCAGTATGTTCCTGTAGAGCTGCACCTCCTTTGGGTTAGAGTTATCCCAGCTGGAACTCACAACATCTTTGCTTTGCAGGTCATCATTATGTGACACAGCACGTGCTTTGGAGCTAATGGGTCAGGTGTGCAGTTAAAAAAGAAATAAGTATGGAGTAACTTCATTTTAGTCCATAACGTTATTTACCAATTAGCCATGAGTAACCAGTTGTAGGATTTTGTTTGATTTGTTGCAGTTTTGAGTCACAGTTTCAAAGATAAATGCAGTTTCTGATTTTCTAAGGTTTTTAGGGGTTTGTAATTTTTTTCCCTGAGAAAATCCTGCAATTGCTCTACCTGAATAATTTTAATGAGCAATTTTTTCAGCACATGGAAATTTTGACTGTTAGGTTCTGTGTTTAATAGTGTAAATTGACCTTCAAAATAAGACTTTGTGCTGTTGGATGTTATCTGTTAAGTCTGCCTGATCAATTCAGGAGTTAGCAATAAATAAAAATGAACTTTAAATTGGGAAATGAAGTGTAGGCAGCGCTACACGGGGCTTGGGTTTGCTGGTCTGCACACAGGATCTAAAATACTCTGCAGAGTGCAGCTCCATACACAGGAGGAAATATATTTTAGAATTAGGCAGGTAGCATTTTATACAGAATTATTTGGATTTTGAGTATAGACTGTCCAGATGAATGGAATCTATTTGTCCCAGCTCAGAAACCTTCTTCATTTCATTCCTTCTAGCTCAGTGATTACCAGAATCTCATTTTGGAGACACTTTCAAATCCAGCCACCTGTGCTCAGAATTGGATCAGGGGATTCTTAAAAGATTTTATAAAAGTGACAATTACATTGGTCTGACATTGCTTGCATCCATTCCCATGGTGTTTTCCTCTTCACCTAACTAACTTTCCATGTCTCTTCAATCTACTTGCAATTGGAATTGCTTTTTACAGTGAGACTTGAGACCATATAAGAAGGAGCAAGTTATTAGTGTGGGACTTCATGCAGCCCAACAATTTTCATCACTTTCCCAAAAGTGAGAAGAGGAGATGCTGAGAGCTTTCCCTTAGGAGGGTAGGGCTTTGGGCACTATGTAAAAAATACAGGCAGATAAAGAAACAAAACCCAGTTACTACAGTTCTCATGTTTGGGGTTTTTTAGGTGGTAAATGCTAATTATGTACAGTTCCAAATTGCACATCCTGTATCTCTGTGCTTTATGGACTACCCTTCCAAACAGCATTATCAGAGTGGAAAGATAAACGTGTTCATGAAATATGCATCATTATAAATATATTATTGTTTGTCTCTCTTTTAAAGCACATTTATCTGGAGAATTTACTGTCACGACATCCTTCTTCTCCCAATGAGAACGTTGGTTTCTCCTCTGCAGGCCTCCCTCAGCAGGGATGGTTTTCTTTCTTCTCAGTCCCTGCTTTCCTTCTGGCAGTTATATCACTGGTCAGAATTCCTCAGTTTTCTTATGGAAATCTCTTAATTAAAAGCAACAAACCTTTAATTATTCTACATTTTCACCAAGGTCTCTTGAGAGGACAAATGGTGTCAATTCATGGCGAACACTGACACCTGCATAATTTCTGCCACATTTTGGACGAATAGTGATTATTTCTCGGAAGAAATCTCAAAGCTTTATTGGAAAACTTCTTCTTGGCTTCTGCCAGTAAGATCTAAACTGTTAATAGCTGTCGATCTGAAACAAGTTTGGGGCCTGTCCAGAAAATATATTTTTGGCCCATTAAACAGAATGAGTAATTTTTTTTTTTACTTTTTCTTTTTTTTTTTTTTAATTCTCACAGTAGACAGAAAATTCTATTCAGAAGAATTTGACCTAAAAGATAAAACTAAAATAAGAGTTTCTGTCTTTCTTTTCAGCCTGTTTGTGATCTCTCAGTGAGAAAAGTAGTGGAGTTGACCAAGCATTGGAGTTTAGACATGATAGCTAAAACCAATATTCTAGGTTTCATGTACTCTTTTGGATCAAAGAAAGAAACAGGTGGAGCGAACCCACCACCATGAAAAGTGTGACAGAAAGATCTTATACTGTGATGATAAATATAAAGTATGTGGGTGTAGGATGGATGGAAAGGGAAAGTGATTCTGTGCCTGATGACAGGGGGCTGCAATAATGCGGAGAAAGTGTGACAGAGATGTGTGTCCCTCCATGGTGTGTGTGGTGCCTTAAACGGCAGGAAGGTGTTGGCTCTCTGTATGGTTTGGTTTTCCAATGTAGAAGGCCAGAACTCCTGAAGTCTTTGATATTCTTTGGATAGTAAAGGAATAGGGAAAACATAATCATCCTGATTGCCGGAGACATGGTAAACATAGTGTCAAATAGAAAAATAAATATCAATTATAAGAGAATTCAGACTAGTTGTGGGTTTTAACCACAAGGAGCAATGCGCCTGCTTATAAAACATGGTAAAAGTAAATTCAACACATAGTTTGTGTTTCTAACAAATTGAGCAAATTCTGGGAGAAACCCTCCCCTCCCGACATATTACCTCTGTTTCTGAAATTCATGGCAGTGATTGTATTTATAAGGGGTTTTGATGCAGAGATAAATGTCCAGTTGGTCTCAGACGTTTGTTCAGGGTGTTCAGCTGGTTAAATATTGGATATATCACTTAAATACACCTCTAATGTGTACACTTTGTTACAATGAGAAAGTGAAATTTTCCTCCTGTACAGACGCATAGCAAAGCAGTGTTGCATCTCATGTGGTTGTTATAAATAAGAACATAATCCTGGAGAAAGAAGTGCTTTATAACTTGGGAGGTGGGCAGAATTTCAGAAGAGTTAACAGTAACTATATAATTTCATACTTAGTTATAATAGCAACATTTTCTAACAAAATGTTTTAGATGGAGCCATAGTATTTCTGAAAGGTTGAAGCGTGGGGAAAGTTGAATTTGTGCTTGAATATAATGTACTGTAAAAGGGATGCTCTTGATGTCTAAATTGGCTGCTAGTTAGTTTTAGATTAAAGTGCATAAACTCCTTCTCTCTTCATAAGGAGGTTCACAGGCATTAAAAGCAATTCTGTTTCTGGAGTGATTATTAATAAGTACAATGCATTCCTTGCAATAATCAGATAATGGGAATAATTTGGTAGTACTGAATTATTTACAGGCTGGTGTTCTCAGTAAGAGATGTAATGCTGAGATATATTTAAAAATAGCCAAATGACTTGTGCTAGGTACAACTGACATAACTGAAATCACTGTCCAGAAGATGTAAATGTTTGCAAACAAGGGTTAGCTCTCTTGTTTACCAGACCTCATGAATTTGGAACCAAGAATCTGAAGCTGCAATCAGGTTAAGGTGTGTTTTGAATGCAAGAGTGTTGGAGAATAAACTGCTATAGACTGATCGTTATTGTGGGCACGTGCTCAAGATTTGTGATGCAAATATGTGGAGTGTGGGATTGAGATTAGAATCAAACTGGTGACTAAAAGGCCAAAAGGTCAGGTACTGTAGATCTAAGGGTCATGAACCTACTGTCTCACGGGGCTTTTATTTGCTTACAGTCCTGGGATTTTAAAGCTGTTTTCATACCTCTGAATCACTAGCTGGAAAGCTAAAAGCATGGAGCTAAATGTAGAGCAGGGTAGGACTGCAAGGTCTTTGGAAGGATGGGATGACAGATTTAAGATGCAACTGTGGTGCTGCTTGTGTTAATGTCAGTATCTTGCTGGTATTGAGTAGTATGTACGTGCTTTAGAGAGGTTTTGGTGATAGTAGAAGTCCAACAGATTCGATGGGCAGAGAGTATTAACTGTTAGGGTATCCAGCACAAATACATCATAAACCATATGGTTATACAAAGGGATTAGCTTTTTAAAGGAAAAATTACTGTGGATAATTTAAAGGAAAAAAATCTTAGTATAAAAGGATATATTATTATTTAAGATGCCAAAATGCCTTTTCAAATTCAGGATCTTCTCTTATTTTAACTGCTGAAAATTCAGAGAAGCCCTTTTGACCTTCTACTGTTTAACAACTGTCAGTGACAAAGCCATTATATTCATAAGCAGTTTTGCAGTACATCTCACAATACATCACCTGTTTATATTAATACCTTCCACAACCTGAATCACAGCTCTTTCATAATCAAACATTCAGCTATGGGTGGCCTACCGAAAAGTTAGTGAAATGCAGATTTTATTAGCTACAGTGGAACATGTAATTTGACTACTGAAGTGAATACTATTGCTCACCTAAACCCACACCTCTGACCACAGGAGATGAATGTGTTTGATCTCTGAGAGTGCTTTAAGAGGATAACTGGCTGATGCAGAGGATGGAGCATCCTGAGTTGGGTGGCTGAGGGTACCAGATGAGAGGAGTAGTTACCTGGAGACAAACATTCATTCCCTCTTTTTGCTGTGGTCCTTGGTACCAGGTTCCATTGAATCATAGAATGGTTTGAGTTAGAAGGGAGCTTAAAGCTCATCTCATTCCAACCCCTTGTTGTGGGCAGCAACACCTTCCACTAGAGCAGCTTGCCCAGATGCCTCTCCAGGTGAAAGCTCCCGTCAGACAGTGTCAGTGTGTGCTGATGCACAGCAGGGCTGCAGGCTCAGCAAATGTCCACCTTGTGGCACACACTTGCATGTTAGTTTGGTGAAAATGTGCTGCAAAACAGAGTTTGATGTCAAACTGGTTTTGGTTTTCCCTTACAAAATGTATAGGAATAAATTGAATATGGCCTTCTGGTAGGAATAGCAATCGTTGTTTAAATACTGATCCAAGAAAGAAATAGTTGTATTGTAGCCTACATTTTTACTATTTTTTAATTGTTCTCTGGACAATACAGATCTCCTTCAAAGATGCTTGTAAGCCCTCATCTGTGTTTTATACTTCTGTATCCCAGTGAAAAGAGGCTTAAGACATAAATCAATGCTCTGTCTCCTCCTGACTTGGCTTTGGATTTGTGCATTTTTAGTCCATTTAGTTCTCTTTAATGAAATGGATTCATGTGGTGAGGCTGTCTGTAGGTTCATGTTTTTGTATTTAGCATTAGCAATAGAGAACGTGTAGTTTGTAGGGAAAAGGAGCCCAACAGCAGGTGGAGCAATGAACTATGTACAGCTCTGTATCCTGATATTGTATGTGCTTTTTTTTTATTTTGTACTTGTTCCTTCTCCTTTTCCTCACTTTGTTCAAACCAATTGTCAAACATCTGCCTGTCAGAAAAAAAAAAAAGTTGCCTTTCTATTGGGAAGATTAATTGGGTTATTTCAGTCACAGGAAAGTTGCCAGCTCGTGTAAAAGTGGGAGGAGAGGGGACACAAATTCTAACAGCTATTGATTAATAACAGATGTATATTCAAGGGGATGGAAGATAAACTGCTCTTTCCAGGGATTTGATGGATAGGTGCTTACTTCCCAGTTTACTGCAGGCACCTCTGTTCGGCTGCACAGGGTGTTACCTAATAAATTTCCATTGATTGCTCGATAGCGAGCATTGATCAGGTCTCTGCTGCCAGTCAAGCCCTTACTCCTGCTGCTACCTCTGACAGCCTTCCTCTAGTAGCAAATAACACTTTCCAAAGGCTGTTTTCCCCCGTTTCGTTTCTTTTGTGTTATTTCTTTGTGCTATTAAGGACGGACTTGAAATGATGTACGATCCTAGAAAAGATCAAATCCTAGAAAAATCAGCTCAAAGAGCATGCTGTCTTTATCAATTACTTTGCCTAATGTGTAAAGCGTCCAGCAGAGTGTATAATCCAGTGTTTTGGTCAATTAGTAAATCAATATAATCCAAGGCAGATTTATAAACTGCACACAGACAACCTGGGGACCAGGGTCTTTAAAGCCGATAGCATCAGCCAGCATGGCTGAAGTTATAATGAGAAAAGGACTGGAAAGATAGTAAGTAAATGCTGGATAGCTTTGTAATGCCAGTGTGAATAAGAGCCTGCTTTTATACACAACGTGAGGGAAAAGCATTGTTGGGCTGCTGTGGGGCTTTTGTGATTCTGTGTGTGTGTTAGCTGTGTGTGGATAGATAGTTACCTCTGCTAGAGAGAGTAGAGGAAAAATATAAAGAAGCCAAAGGAGAGATTGATAGTGGAAGTAGTAGGGAACTTCATGAAACAGTAATTCCTAATCCACTTGCAGAGGTATCCTGAAGTGTTTCAGATGCTCTCTGCACATCCTGTACAATAGGAGTGGTTCAGGTTTTTGTTCTCTTCTGTCACTGGCATTGTGCTTTTTGTCTTGTAAAATTAATGATTGAAGTTTTTTACGTGGATTTGGGCTGTATTGGTCTTTGGATGAAATCTGGATTTATTTTTAAAGATTCCCTGTCACCCTTTATCCCTGCAAATGTTCTGGTATTTCTCTGGAATTTCACACTGGGACTCATATAGCACGTTTGAGTCCTACTGCAGATTTCCACATACGCAGACCACATCACTTACAGTTTACTGAACTATCAAGAGCTGTAGAGTATTGTTTAGCTGGATATTAAGTCTTTGATGGCTTGACAGTCATTTTCCTGGTTGTTATCAACAGCAGTCAAACTAACATCATGGTCTTCTTCTGGCCACAGAAAGTACTGTGCTTTTTTGGTTTGGTCTTGTCTTGTGCTGAGCATCACCAGCAATACCCAGTGGCCTACCCTTTTAATTAAAAAAAAAACCTATAAAGGACAAATTTAATCCTGATGGAAAATAGTTATTTGAAATCCAGCTCTCTGCTAATTGGTGTGATTAATGTGTGACATTTTTTGTTCATCCCTTTGGAGTGTTTTGCTGTTGTGGGCAGGAAAACTATCAAATGCTTGGCTCAGCTGCTGGGTTGCTGTACCCCGTAAGACAGACATTAAAAAAACAGAAACCTGTTCAACCTCTGATCCAATTTTTGACCAAAACCTACCAGCATCACTTCTGACAACTGTGCTTCACCAGATATTGCTGCAGCAGCCCCGTGGAGGTGACTGAAACCAAAGGGTGCCAGGATGAAGGCAAAAGACCACATGACAGTGTGAAAGTAAATCTATTGTATGATAAATTATACTTTCTTCTCTCATCACATCAGTCAAATTAAAATTGCATAAGCATTGGTATTAGTTTCTAAGTTTTAGTGACTGTACAGCTGAAAGAAATGCCTGCAAGCAGAGAGAAGTTAATTTAATGAAATATTTAAACGTTCTCCTTAACTTCCTCACAATGCCCCTTAGATGTTTGCACTGGGCACTTTTGCTGGGAGTGGCAGAGAGGGGTTGGCTGGAACATGCAGAACCATCAAATTCCTGAAAGCTTCCTCTTGGTGAAAGTCAAGAACTTCTCCTTAAATGTGAAAATTATATACGGAAGTGCTTATAATAAGTTGCTTTAATATATGACAGGTCACAACCTGAATGGGACTTTTTCCCCAAGAATAGAATCATAGAATCATTTAGGCTGGAAAAGCCCTCTAAGGCCATTGAGTCCAGCCATGAACCCAGCATGGCCAAGGCCACCCCTGAACCATGTCTCTTTGTGCAGTAAATCACATTTCTGTAAGAATGTAACTGTTTCTCAATGAAAATTTCAAGGAATCTCTGTGTCATGTGGTCTTTTGTAACTTATTTCATAAGGGTATCTCAATTGATTCCCAAATTGAAAAATTACTTTAAGATATATTATTCACAAACAATCATCACATTATAGAAAACATTGCAGATGTTCTAAAACTCATGGGTAATTTCCAAGCATGTGCAGAGAAGTAGCATTATTCATGTGAGAAAACAATTGGCTCAATCCCCTTGTGTTTGGGGGCTTAACTGTCTTTGGATGCTTCTTGAGGCCCCTCCTGTGACAGCCTCCTCCTGTCCATGGCTCCAGCCCTTGCTGTGTCTGCTGGTGGTTGCTGAGGTTCTCCACACTTTTTCCTCCTCAGTACAGCCATACCTGGACTTTGAAGTTACATCGTGTTAACTAAAGATGTTGTCTTCTGATCTCTTACAAAGAAATAATAATGAAAATACAAAGGTCTTGCTGATTGCAGCTCCTCGGGCTAAACCACCTGCTCGCTGCAATTACCCGAGGCTTTCCATCCTCAGTATTTTCCCATAACGCTGAACTTCAAAGGAAATGTATTAAATGTTACTCTGTATTAATGATTAATTGTAACATTGTATAATGCAGTTTCTGGCTTTTCTTGTCTTGCTTAGAGCTTCATGTAATTTTGCCTGTTAATTCGTTTAGAAGTTCTTATTTGATTTGAGTTTTTCAGAAAATGCCAAGGTAACAAAGGCCACAGAAGTGTTTTCATCTGGTTTGATCAAAAATCTGTCCTGAATCTGAGGGTTTTCTAAGGGGATTAATTTTTTTAATCCTGTGAGATGTCTTGTGTTTGTAACAAATAACGTGCAGTATTTCTTCTGCTTTTTGGAGAATGTAAGCAGAATTGATTTGCTCACAGTTCAAACCCTACTTCAGGGTGATAAAACAGATTTTGTGGGCTGATTGGAGGTGCGTTGGACTGGATGACCTTTAAGGGTTCCTTCCAACTCAAACTGTTCTGTGTTTACGATTCTGCTTTGGCTGCCTCCTTCACTCTTCGCTTCTCAGTGGCTGGTTTGCCTTTCTCACTCTCTGCCCCTTCCCTTCCTTCCTCAAATTCATATCCCTCAAATACAACCCTTTGTTCACACAGTTCATGTTATTGATGACCTTGTTTTTGGGGTGGAGGAGCTGCCACCTCACTGCCTTTTCCAGTGTCTCTGTCTCCAGTGTCTCTCTCTTCTGTGCCATGAACTACCGTGGTTAAAAATCTCACCCATTCAGCTCAAATGCAAAATACAACAGTACTCACAGTTGTTTCATTCATATATGGAAAAGGACAACGACTAAGCTTAGAAAAGTCAGGGCTGAGGGGTTTTTGTCCACTCTACAGTGTCTGAAATAGCATTAAAGGAAGGAATAAAACTATATTATTTGACCAGTGCAAGTAAAGACAGAATAGAATATGAAAAAAAGGGTGAGGATAACAGAAAAAAATTACAGGTTAAATTAAAAAAAACCCCAAACCTGTCCGTATTAGCAAGTAAAACCCCACTTCAAAAACTTTGTGGTGTTTTTACATCATAAAATTTCATTCTAAGAGGCTTAAGTAGAGATAAAATCAGCCATACTACAACTGCATGCAGACTTGACTCCAGCTGACTGCATTTGTATCGTTCATTCACTCATCACCAGGAAACTGGTCCAACTTTCACTTAGTTGTAGCAAATTCAGATTTTAGAGATAATTTTTCTACCATTCAGGAGACCGGATTTACTGGTGAAGTGCAACAGGAAATCCAGACTTAGATTATAACCTGCCTTGCCACCAAATGTCATAAATATTTGGACAAATGATAAATGTCCAGCTTTTATAAATTCGCAGGGGAGCATTGTCTGAAGAATAAAATAAACCTAGGAGATGACTAACAGAAAACTGAAAAGTTGTTGAGTTTGGGTTTTTTTCTGGTACTCATATCTTTGTTTTGATTCTTCTGTTAAAAGAGCACCCAACTCAGTTTTTTAGTTCTTTTGATAAAAGTTCTTTTGATTAATAGATAGTTTTGTTGTGCAACATTTTAAAGCAATTTGTAACAATCTTAGTCACTGGAAAGTTTGACTTTTTAAAGAAGTGCTTTAGGATGTCTATTGTAGCTCTAAAGTAGTGTGGATTAAATTAAAAAAATCAATTAAAAAAAGCCTCTTGAGACATAAATGTAGAACTTTTTTCTAACAGTGACATATACGTGTTTTTCGTTTACCTCTAGATTTTAGTACTAACTCTGACAGCAGTAAAATAAACCCAGATCATATATTGAATCCATGTAAACCAAAAGGTGCCTCTTAGAATTTTTCAACATCATCACACTCAGTTCTGCCACTGTCCATTAGAGCAGCATTTTGCAGCACACAAGGCTTTCACTAAAAATAAGCATTTTCCTGATGTAAGGTGTGGCAGTCTGGGATGCTGTGGAGAGCTTTGTGTTTCCCAGTATTTATGTTCTGCCTCAGTCTCCTCTCTGTAGCCATCATGACAGAGGTTGTCATCGTCATGCAGATGATGGTAAGGCTTATGTGTATATCTAGAGAATGGCTTACTGTCTTGGGTTGAGCTGGCAAAATGCCAACTGCCCAAGTACAGAGAAAAAGGGTTCCTCCTCCCCTCAACCAGCCAAAGGGAGAAAGAAGAGGGAGAGGGGAAAAAAAACTCAAACCAGGTTTCTGCTGAAACTAACTACATGTATTTATACCGAAAAGAGAAAATGAAGGAAAACTACAATATAACACACACTTACACAAGTTATATATAACTTCCCACTCCCCAGTAAGCACAGATTTTACCATTCTAACTACAAATCATTCTAAAGAGTCAATTCCCCAAAGATGGACTTAAGCAAAGAGAAGAACTAAGAACAAACATTTTACTTCCCTAAGATAACATGATGGTGAGCCGGTGCTGTGGGCTTGGGCCTCCCCATCCCTCCTGGGACAGCACGGTGTGTTTTGCTGAGACGACAGCTGTGAAGCAACTGCCCAAACCACTCCCACACACTGGATTTTACTTCTTTTGAGATGATGTAGTATGGTATGGAATACAATATTACTGGCTAAAAGAAGTCAGCTGTTAGCTAGCCCAGCCCAGCTCAAGTCAGCTGACAATTCTAGGCCTAATCTGAATTTTAAAGCCTAAATTTAGGCCCACCTGGCTAAACCCATGACACTTACTCATCCCTTACTTCTGTAAGGTTGAGTTTGTTGTCTTTAAGATAATTTTTTGTGTGTCTGTGTTTAGGTAATGTGTTCCCCAGGTTTGGAACACGTTGGCCCTACCTCGTGCTTCAAACACCTCATCATTCCTATTAGGAACAGTTTCCAGTATTACAGCTTGCCACTGTTCTGAGTTTACCCAGAGCTGCAGAGGAGCAGCCAAGAAGCAAATACGCCACAAACTCATCAGGAATTAGGTCAGATTTGCATTTTTTTCCCCAGCTTGATGATATGTAGTAGCCTTAAAGTACTGCAGTACTGACACAACAAACCTGAGCTGTGTTCACTGGGCACCTTCTTTTTAGTGGGAGATCTGTAGATTTTTGTGCTATGACTTGATGAGCTTTCACTTTTCCTTCTGTTTTTGTCAGTGTGGAGTCTTTCTTACTTGAGTATGTTCATTACTGTCTTTGTGACAAATTAAATCAAGAATTTTTGCTAACACCAGGCTTCTAATGGTACCTAAAAATAATTTCAAGACCAACAGCATGATGTCTTTCAGTAATTGTTAAATAGGAGTGAACAGACAAGGCTAAAATAAGAATCAGGCCAATTAAACCTCTCTTTGATGATAGTGGTGCCTGTAATTAGAGATGCTCAGGAAATGTTTCTCCCTCATTCCCCACCAATCCCCACCTTTTTTCTCCCACAGGATGGTAGGGAAAGTGAATGCAGAGAGCACCCACCTCAGGCATTTTAGTGCTCACGTGGGAATCTTTAGCGATTTCCCCAGAATGGGAAACCTCACAGTGAGGTTTTTAGAATGCATTTCTGAAAGAGAACAGTTTTTCTCAGAAAATCTTATTAATGGACTATTTATGATGGTGGAGAGGGAATATTAAGTGTCCTGTTCTGTGAATTGAAGAGCTGTGATTAGCAAGTGTGCCAATAAGGATGCAGCAGGACTTCTACTCTATTGTGTTAGAGGTCTGTGGGAGCCTTACTTTGAAAAAAAGAGTGATTTACCTCTTCCAAAAATGTTTATTCCTCATTAACTAAGTGAGAAATTACATTGTGAACTTCATGTGGGTGGACTATAATCTGCACCTGCAGCTCAAGGTGGAACACAAGGTGTAACCTGGAGTCAGGAGGATACTTCTGTAAATAACCTGAGGGAGCTGTGCATGGCAGGGAGGGGATACCTGCCAGGAATTTTTGTGTCTATGTGATCCTCAGTTTGCCAGCTTTTTCTGATAGGTAAAAACCTATTGGATGCCACAACGTGTGATTGTAAAAAAAATATTTATTATTTAAAAAAAAAATATATTGTATTACTTGTAATCTAGTTTCTCAAGAGAGCAGTCTTGTTTCAGGGAGTCTTAAAATGAATGTCTCTAAGAAATGCTCCTTTCATTCAAGGAATATCTTATAAAATGCAGGTTATGAGCACCAAGATGATATTTCTTTTTACTAGGCCTTTCGATCCTGCACTATTTGCATCCTTTACCTAAGCAATTTCTACCTTAAGGATTGTAATTTTCTCTCTGCATGAAGAATTGTAAACCTTGTCCATTTGAAAGATCTTTGTCTTTTGTCTGTTTTAGGGATACCTAAGGTGAGTGTTCTAAAACTGAATATAATGTTGAAGGTAGGAAATAATATAAGACTGAGTCTTCAAAAATAACTTCCTATTTGTGAAGTGTTGAAGCTTGCACTGAGCATTTGTCAGTTCTCATTGTTCAGCACTGGGCACGTGGTACAGTTGTATAATGTAAATTTAGCAGGGTAATTTCTTTTTTTTTAAAAAAAAAGAAACTTTGCACTGACTTTTCTCAGTGTGAACAGATTCCAAAGTTTTCAAGGTTTTGTTGGTCCTAGACTTTCTATGTCACAGCAGTTTCTAGTGTCTTGAATGTGGCTTAATTGGCTCCCAGATGTGGGAACAAAATGGACTCTTTTCAGTTACCTGTACAAAACATGGACATATGTAATTACGTCGTTGGAGTGTATTGATTGGGAACCCTATAGACTGTCTCTTTTTTATATCAGGGTTTTCTTTTTACAATCAGCAAGAATTTTGTATGGAAGTTGTCAGGAATCCGTTGGGGATGTGTATTTCTTATTCACTCAGAGGTCCAAACCCAGCATGACATTGTCTTTGCAGTAAATTGTATTTTCCCCAAATTCTCTGCATTGCAGACTGGGGAGCTGGATCAAAACCTGCTGCTCACAGCAGCAAAGCCTTTTTGATATATTGTCATCTATTGATAATATTTTTTAATGTGGCACCTAAATAAGGACAACACTTTACAAAGGACTGCAAATGAAAAGAGGGGGGTTTTGGTAATACTAAATTAGTAACTCTAAAGTTTATTAATCTAAATGAGTTTCTTAGGATTTGTCTATTTTTTTGTTTTTAATTCCTATTCTCAATCCCCTAAATTTAATTGCTAATGTGAAATTGAGCTCTGGGGACATTTTCAAACGGCCACCATTAGCAAGAATGTCACTCCAGAAGTGTTACCTGATATTACTGTCTTTTCATGGTATCAGTAGTAGTCATAATGGGGCAAACACACTTGTAAGTCAACATCACCTACACCCAACCAGCTACTACTAAAATGCTTCTTACATATTTGAACCTTCTTCTCTTAATGAAAATTCGTGGTAACAGAAGAGAGGTGAGTGCTGCGTGATATAAAATAACACACCATCAGGCACAAATATGTTTTATGAACTTGTGTCATGTGAAGCCTTGAGAAATCTTATACACACAAATGCTTTCACAAATTACGTTTATCTTGTACATTCACAGAAGCAAACTATGATTTTCTAATCTTCAGGGTACCTGCAAGTGGGTCTGTTCCTGCTGATTCAGTCTGAGTTCAGAAATATATCAGTAAGGCTCGAGACTTTGCAAGGTCACTTCAGATGGATAGAGTTGTATGAAATTTCTTGTTGAGACATGAAAGCAGATGAAATTCAGGTGGTTTTACTCTTCTGTATGATGTGAATTTTGTACTAGTTCGGGAAAAGTAAGTAAAAGGACTAGTTGGAGTGTCACAGAAGTGATTAAAATGTTCTTCCAGGTTCTGCTGTTACAGTAAGGGAAGGAAACCATGGTTTCAGAAAGAGGAAAGTAAGCCAAATTACCTCTGAGTAAAACTGGCAATTTTCTTTCCACCTCTTTGCCCACAGAAAAGGTGTTAGAATGATGTTCTGCAGAATGGAATAGTCAAAAGAAGAAAAGAGAGTTAAATATTTAGGGTAGTTAAATGAGGCTTAATTACAGCATTATATATAAGATGCTTTCTAGCATTAGCTGCAATGTCCCCCATGTGCCCTCTCACCTCTGCAATTCAGGAACCTGCAAAACACACTATCACATCACTTTCAATTGCAGTTATATCTTCTAGTTATGGATATGGTGCAATCCCTTTACTTGAAGGAGTTTTTGTTCACTTTTCATTTTCACATTTCATCTCACTGAGGGGTGATCACAGTGTGATAATGTCTGGGGTACATTTGGTAAGTTTTTCCAAGTATCAAAAGTATTTTTAGGTTTTTCAGGTTAGTTATAAGCTCTGGCATTTTGAGCAATGACAAGAGAAGGAAAACCACGCAGCTATGAGTAATTTGCCATTTCCCAATAACCTTCCAAATAGAACTGAGTGGGTTTTGCATGGCTTTCACAATGGCTTTGAAGAGCATTCAAATGTACCTCTCATGTTGAAACAGTCTTGTGCTTAGGTTTCCCACACACCAGCCAGTAGTGTGTGCTAAGTAGTCTTCTGCAGGGCATTCCCAGACTCATATGTGAGAATTTAGTGGCTGAACCACTCCTGTTTCTTCCACGCAGCTGCCAAACCAGTTGTTTTAGCTATTGACTTTCCCTTTTCATCTTTGCTGTCTTGGTTACTCACGTGTACTAAAGAATGAACGTTAATAACTTGGATGATGACAGAAGTACCGAACACAAACTTGTTTAAACTGGGCATGTAATTTGAAATTTATAAGAGGAATCTTCAAGTGAGAGCAAGTTCTTCAGCAGCAGTGTTTTAGGTTCTGTTAGCTTTTCAATACATATTTGAAAATAGGACTTCTGTATTTTCTTCTCAATCCTGTGTCAGAGAAAAGCTTCTCTGAGTTAATATAAACTTACCACAAACAGGGCAATCAGATGTATAGGGACCATGAAATATGTGGCATCTACCTTGGGAAAAGGGTATGGAGTGCAGCCTATGTCACATCCAGGAGGATCTGTTGAGTAAGCACTGCATGTTTCCCCATGTGTCATAGCCCACGAAAAATTCCTAAGAGAAATGTGAGACCTATAGTAGAAGACCAACCATCACAATGGCATTGTATATTATGGTGCCAGAAGACAAGAGCAAGAGAAGTAAAAGCCATGGCCATTTGGTTATTTGCCATAGAAGCACATTGGTGAATAACATGGCACATCCATAGAAATGGATCATGATGGACAAACCAGAAACATCAGTTGTCTTTGCCTCTCTTGAGACACATCCCTATGGCATTGACCATATAGTTTGAAGTCTAATTCTTAATGAACAGTTCCTTAGGCTCCCTGCAGCTGTGGGAGTTCTGCAGGGCTTCATTTTCCATGCAGGGCTGTTCATGTTTTTAGTTCAAGGGGAAAAAAAAAGTCTTACTGATGGGAGATGTTGGATAAAATGACTGCTGGTGAAAATAATCTGAGCAAGAGCTATCAATTCTTGTTTAAGAGAGAAGACACTGAAGTTTCTGTGTGTCTTAGATGGCAAAGGAAACTGCCATTCATTTGAATGTTATTCTTTTCCTCTTAGCTCACATCACTGTCTTGATGCTTGGGGGGCATATTGACTTCTTGTTTGTAAATCAATGGAATAGATGTGGTAATTACTAAGTGCCTTGTATTCAAGTGCTGGGAGAACCTTATTTTTAGTTTGAGGATGGTAAAGCATAAGCTTACCATTATTTTCCTATTTTCAGCTACTTTTCTCCAATTGTATGTGTGAGTTGACTTTTGCTCAGACTTTTCAACTGTGTTCAGTGCTTGTTGGGTAGAACTGCCAATGTAGAAAACCAAATCTAAGGGTATTGGAACTGAAAATATTTGATACTTGCTTTGTGAGTTTGATAAAACTCTCCTTATAGTGTGTCTCTCTTGTAGATGGTATAATTAACTTAGGTTGTGTGATCAGTTTCCTATAATATTCTTTAAAAATCACTGTAAAATAACAGACTTTGGAGTAGTAATCACAGAAGTATTGAAAGGACACAGTAATAGCAATAATTCCTATAGCATTTTTGTGGTTATGCATTTTTTAATTTGTTAATAAATATTTGATGTGTTAGAACACTGTTTTGCAAAGCTTAGGTATCAAATGGAGAACTTGTCCCTGAAAATTATTATTGATGAATAATAAGACTAGTAATGATTAAAAAAAATATATAGTACAAGCTCTGTATACAGTGAGAAGAAGAATAAGGCCAAGGCTCTCAGCTCTTAAAGTTGTATTTCTGCTGTATTAAAATAAGCATGAGACAGTTTTAGTGCAATTGAAAAATAATAAATAAATCCATAGTGGCAGCCTAATCGATTCAAATCTATGTAAATAGGTAGTCATGGTGAATTAGAATGTAGTACTACTGAATGGACTGCTCAAGATTTCATTAACTAAGAAGACTGAAGAACCTGTTTACTAAGAAACATATCCTTTATCCTATACCAGTTGCTTTAGGTTGTTAATTTGAGAAGCTGATCGTTTTGGACTATTAATCATAATAATTAGAGACAGATTTAGTGAGCTTTAGTGCAGTTCTCAACTAGATTAATAGTTGTGTAAGCCAGTGTTTATTAATATAAATGAAGTAAATTAGAAACATGACATTATAAAGAGCAGGAAGAAACTCCAGGAACTTTCCTGGATCATCCCGAAACTCCATTAGTGTAAAACGACTGGTTCAGTAGTTTGCTTGGTTTTGTTTCAGTTTTTGTTTCCTCCTGCACTAATAAAGCTGCCATTCACCACGGAGAGGAGTGTGTGCAACGATCTCCAACCTTGAGGAGTGTGTGCAACAATCTCCAAACATGTTTACAGTTCCTTGATATCCACAGGTTTGGGTGGAGGAGGGAGTAGCAAACTTTCCAGCCCTGGGAAGTTGTTCATTTTTATTTAATACCTATTGTTATCAGTAAGATCATGTTCTTCATTCCCGTGGAGGCTCTGTGCCAGGATTGCCAACACTTGCAGGATTTCAGGCGTCAGGAGACTCCCACCCCAGAGCAGTGGCAGCAGTTTGGCTGTGAGCTTTGCCATGCAGGAGTTGTAGAACAGAAATCCCGTATACAGAGATGTCTCCTTGCTGCTCCTCACAGGCAGGGAGAAGAGAATCTCCATTCTGCTGAGATGTGACTGCAGCCTCTGTCTCTTCTGGCTTTGCTTCCCAGAGGACGTGGTGTATGATGGAGTGAGTGCAGAAGTGAGAGGTTTTGCCAACTCTGAGTTTTTCATGCCTTTCCCGAGGCCAGATGCCTTCAGCAGCCTGTGTTTTCCCACTTTGGGGTTCACAGGGCAGATTAATGCTTGCTTGTAACAAAATGTCTCACTGGTGCTGGGGCTCTGACATGTGGTCAGGGGGTCTGTGTGTGCTTCTGTTCCTGGGAAACGCAGATTTCCAGGGGCTGTATTAAACTTGTGTACTGAAGTACCTTCTTTTTGAGCTGTGTGTGTAGGGAAGAGAAAACCCCCTCACATTTCTTTAGGATTGGTATGAGTTTCTCATTATAAACCTAATGTTTCATCACTTCCAGAATTGAAAGGTTCTCCTTCTGGTTTGCTTGAGGCTTGTTGATTCCAATTCCAATTTCTCTCTTGCAAAATAATTTTTTGAAAATTAGGAAGAAAATGATGAGAGTTTCACAAGATTAAAAGACTTCAATAGCTGAAAATGTCTATAAATTAAAAATCTACATGTGCATTTAGCAGCTGGAGGAAATCTGCCTGTGTGTGCATGTCTTTTCTTACGTCTCCACCAAAACCCACTAACCAAACTGATCCACAGATGCCCAAGAGCAATTTCTTCCTGAGAGATTTTTTTTTCCTTTTAGAAGTAACTCCCCTTCCCCCCTGAAATGAGAGGCTTGTTCTTAATAGGGTAGTTCTTGACCTCCTTTCACCTTTTTGTTTTGGATACATAGGCTTAGCTTTGTATTGAAAATCACATTGCAAATCTAAATATTAATAGAAAACTTCGGAACTCCCTACAGGAAGGCACCAATTGCTATATTCCTGTATTTTGAATAGCAACTTCTTCTAATGCAAAACACGAGGCAGCAGTTGTAAAGAAGATGATTTCCTATCCAATCCAGGCTCCTGGTTACAAATCACCTGACAAAAATGTCATGAAGAAGTAGTTGTGCGACATGTGCTCGGCCGTCACTCCGGTTATTCCACAGCAGCTTTCCAGCGGGCAAGTTGGGAAATAAGACCTGCTTTCCAGTGGAAGCTCCTTAGGGTAGGTGGTTTCAGTTTTGCCTCCCTTGATTTGACTAAGACAAGCCTGTTTGCAGTTGGGAATTCTTTTGGAGCGTGCCTTCACATGCAGTTTCTCATACCGTTTTGGATCATCTTAAAAGAAATCTATACCTGTAGTTGACCTACTTAATCTATGCAATTATTCCACTTTGCTTGGGTGTATGCACATTATGTTCCCGTCTCCGTATTTTTATTCTTTTTTTTTTCAGCTTGGCAGTAATTTTATTCCTTGTTAAAAATACCATTTGGTTGTTAATGGGAGCTTGAGTTCAGTATTACTATTGTTAAAATTACTGGCCAGAAGAATGGTGGCAGGAGTCAGACCAGCGCTTTGCAAAATCACAGCTCATTCCCTGCTTTCTCAGAAATCCTGCTGGATTCATTTAGATCTATTCAGGTGTATTTAATAGTGATGAGGAAGGCAACTGGAGTACTGCTCAAAGCAAGTGAAACAACAGGGATTGTTGATTCCAGTTAAAAATGCACCCTTTTATCACCAGATGCTGCAACATCTCTGTATCTAAGAATCTGCTAAGAGGCTTCCAAGAGCTGATGGGTGTCTTGTGCCTAATTGTTATCTTTTGTGTGATGCCAATTGTACTCATGTGTTCCCTCCTCTCTGGCTGTAAAGCTACAATACTTTAAAACTTATCAGTCTGCAACCTACAGAGGTTGTTTCTTGGTCAAATTACATCTGAGTGCGGTGTTTGTAGAGGGGGTTCAGCCCTGTAACAGCCTGAATGCTCTGTGATCCAGCAGATCTTAATAACAGCTAAAATTGAAGATGCAAGTAGTTTTCCTGAAGACACTGAGTCTTTTAGTTTTCTGGCTGGGACTCAGCATACTGTATTACCTGTTCCTTAATCAATATAACTGAAAATCAGCAAATCTCTTTAACTGCTTTAGAGGGTTTTTTGGTACAAATTTACTCTTCTCAGTTGTGTTTAAATGCTTACTAATATGGGAAAGAATGACACCTTGTTTGCTTCTTGTTATTAAGTATGTACAGCTTTCTAGGCATCTTTTAGGAACACCAAAGCCAGATTATAGATAAAATTAAAATTAAAATTTAACCGAGCTAAAGTAAATTTTTATCAATATTAACACATGGAGAGGAAGGACCGATATCTACTAACTTCTTAGTTATACAGCATCTGGTACTGCTTAGTGATTTGATTAGAGTACTTTTGACCCTGATGTTTTGCTTTACATTCTTCTTGTAAATGTTGCTTTTGTAGAGTTGCCCTGATAAATTCTTTCCTGTGTTTTCCAAAGTATTGCCTTGCCCCTTGGCTATCATAGGGAAACAGCTGTGATTTAAGACATCAGCTTTGCTATTAACATCAAGTGCCTGCATACCAGCTATGAATCATCTTTATGAATGTGTTCTGACTAAATCATAGGACTCATTAGGTGTGGATGGATGGATGGATATCTGAGAAAGTGATATGGGTAATAGACTGTCTTCTAAGATAATGAAAAAGTTTTCACCTTCACTTTTCTTTATATGTTTGCCTTGGAAATGGTGGCTTCAATACAAAACTTGGAAACATGCAGCTGAAAATGAGTCTATCACTTTAAATCCAATCACATGCAAAAAACTGATTCATATGGTTCAACGGTCATTATTCACAATTGGGAATTCTGTAGCAGAGTATTTTATGAGACAGGAATAAATTAAATTTGGGATTATTTTTTTTCAAGTTGGAAGTTCTCTGGCACCTGATGGCCAAGGAAGAATCATCCTTGATGTTCTCGGAGGAAGGCAGGGAGATTTAGTGTAATGAATCACACAGGAGTGGGCAGAAAACAGATTTCCCAAATTTCTGTTTTGCCAAAAGAGCCATTTAAATAGCAAGCATTCCTTCTACATGTGGGCTCTGTGGGAGAGTATTTAATTTTCCCCCTATAATTTATTTATTTCAAGGAAATTATTTTATTCTTCTACAGAAGCAGCAAAGATAGAAGAAAATTGCCTCTTGGCCAAGTCATATCTCTTAACCCAGAAAATACAAATCACCCCCCAAACGAGCTAGGTTAATCTGCTCTTCTTGATAATGTTTGGTTATAATCAGACTTTTCATAGTTGCTCTCTAAATACTAATCTTTTTTGATCAGGCTTTCAATTTATTTGCTGCAAAAAATGGTTATCTAACAACAAAAACCAACCAAAAATAGCCTGAACATTAACTGCCCTAAGACATGAACTCATTAGAAGCACAAACTCAGATTGATTGGGCTGATAATGGTGGTGATGATAATAATAATTGCATTACAACAGTGCCTTAGGACCCTGGCTGAAAATGAGGTTCTCATTCTTGTAGGTACAAAACTAAGATCCTCTCCAGCTCTGAGAAGCTTCAAAAGGAGAAGTAAAGTGGGAATTAATGAGAGCTTGAATAGAAATGGTCCTTTCCTTTTTTATTTTTAAATTAAAAAGTTTAAGTAAGAGGAGACCTGTTTGGATCCCAAACAAATGTAGAATCATTTAAGCTGGAAAATCCCTCTACGATCATTGAGTCCAACCATTAACCCAGCACTGCCGAGTCCACCAATGTGCCAAATTCTGTACTTCAGCACCTCTAAAAGAAGCAAAACCTCTGTCAGAGCATTCACATGAAATGCTGCCATGCAGGAATATGGCAAGCCCTGCCCTCTGATTTGCAGCAAGCAGTTAATAAGGAAATGAATTAATGAATGATGCAGGTTCCAAATGTAGTGCTGCACGTAATGGTAGTAATAGGCAGGGAGCAGATATGCCTGTTTGAAGGATGAATTGAGGTTTGTACCGAGCTATTGCTTTTACAGTCAGGCAGATGTCTGTGGGCTTGCTTTACAGGATATTATGATATATGAAACCAGAGGCTTTTGAGTAGTAAAAATTACTGCTGTCAATTCATCTTTGTGTATGGCACTTTGATATATCATCCACAGCTTAATTATATTGTCCTAGTTCAGAGATTAAAACAAAAGTCAGGTTGACTCCTGCTTAAACCTCTCTCTGAAATAATAATGCTTGTAGGTGAAGGGAGAAGAAATCCATAAGATCTATATAAAATTCCATTATCATGTATTGTGCCATCAATAACAGGTTCCTTCCATCCAGTTTCACATAGTGCAGTTAGGGAGATATCCATCAGCTACCACTCACTGCACAGGAGCACAAACAACTAACTCCAGACATATCCAGAAAAAAGTGAGAGGGTGGGAATTGTACTTTGTACAAGCCTGGGAGTGGCTGAGGTGTGGGTTGTGCCAAAACCATTGGAATTCGGGCAGCAGAACAAAGAAAAGATCCATTGGTTTAGGTTTATGGGTCTGACTGTAAGGTGTCTGATAATCCCATGTGGGCAGCCTTGGCTGTCACATTCACAGACATGGACACAGTTACCAGTTTCCAGAGCAAATTTGGGTGGTGGGAGCTGGGGCCTCTTCAGCTTCCATCCCTGGCCAAGGGGACAGAACGGGAGACCTTTTTTGGATCTCAAGCTGGACTCAATTCATTACCAAGGAAATGTGTGATTTTTGGGTTTGGCTATTAAATAGCAAGTTACACATGGCAGAAAGAACTCTGGAATCGAAATAAATTGCAGGATGTCATTTAGGCATGCAGGCTTTGAGGCTTAAGTGTTATCAACTGCATTGCTAATGCAAAACCAATCAGAACCAAAAGGAGAATTTTCTGTGTTCTCAGACTGAGTTACTCTTTGTGCTTGGATAATTTACCTGCAACTAATAAATTGCTCTTCTGTGCAGCTGCTGGTTGAAGTGAATTGCATGTGGGTACCTGTAGAGGTCTATGTGTTATCCAAAAAATCTGTGCAGTTCAATCAGGTTGAAATTTTTCAAGATGTTGTGTTTGGCATATTGCTCCTCTACCTTGTGTTTCTGGATAATGCTGTAATGCGTATACAAATTAAATGTAATATTAATGATTACTGCCAGGTGCTGCATTGAAAATAAGAAAATGTAATTTTAATATTAGATCAGTAAATGTAATTTAAGCTAAAGATGTTAATACAGTTCATTGTATTATTTGTGGCGCATGTTTTATATACATTGATTCAAATGATGGGTCAAGGCATGCACTTCATTTATTTAACAACTTCCTGCTGTAGCTGTGATTTTGCCTATGGGTGGCTTTCAGAGTGGCAGTTTGGAAGGCAGAGAAAGGTTGTTTATCTTTAAACTTCAGGATGAGAAGTTAAAGGTGTGGACATGCAGAGGTGCTGGTGATGATGTAAGTGGTTTACACCTGATAAAAATGGCTATTTAGAAAGTTTTTCATTGTAAATGATCACTTCCAAACAGTGTGGAACTCTTTCTGTGGATCCAAAGGTAGAGCTGCTCCATAGTCACCTGCCTGGGGATGTGGGACATGCTGACAGAACACTTTATAGATATGTAAGCAAGTAGATTAATGAAGCATCAGTAAAAAGTGCAGACATACAATCTTCTTTACTTATTTTACCACTAAAAGATTAGACTGGCTGTCATAAATTATTAATCTGAGTCTTCTAACTGTACCAATTTGGTGCCTCTGCCTTTCTCTTCAGTAGTTTAATGAAATTGTACTTGTTTCCCTCACATATTAAAGAACTTAAGTAATAAAACAGCAGAAAAGAAAAACTTACATGATTCCCTGAATATCTGCATGTAATTAAATAGGTTGGAATCTGATGTTTCCAGGTATTTGCTTTGCTAAAACAAATTCTCTCCATGCAAAGTACCCGTATAATTGATGTAAATCAATTTTACATGTTTGGAAGAAAAAAATCCTTTAGTATGCTGTACTTTTGTAAGAGTGCTGCAATGAACTGGTAGATTGCCACAAATTGTTCGTAGAGTGTGTGGTACATCTACAGGTGAGACCATTTTTTGAAAGCTTCCGATCAAATTCAGAGAACAAATCTTCAGAATTAAAAAACAAATTTTCAACATTCTAGGAAAGCGAAGATTTAATTTTTTTTTCTCATGTTAAGAGCCCAGTTTGAATGAAGGCAGATCTGTGATCTGGTACTTAATGTGTAATTTGAGGCCCTTGCCCTGAGTAGAAATCTTTTTATTTAGCAGCAACCTGTTGCCCCTGAGGCACAGTGTCAATTCATGTGCAGTGTATTTAGTGATGTGTTTTGGGTGCACTAAATAAGAATTTGATTTTTTTTTCCATTAAAGACTTGTTGAAAACAGCTATGCTTCTAAAGAGCTTTTCACATCTGTTCTTATCTTAGTATTTTAATAGTCTAGTGCTGTATCTGAGTGCCAAGATTCCTTTTTCTTTCCTGTAATAAATTTCTGCAGGATGCTGCTGAATGCTGCTGTTAATGTGGAATTGCCTGGCTTGACTTGGTGATGCTAATGCCTTTTGGGTGAGCTTTGTCCATCTGACTGAGACATAATAAAACTGTAAATGTTTCTTTTTTAGTGTGTGGGTAATTTGCTTTTGAAAAAAAAGGAAGAGGTGGAGTCCAAAGCTGTGTAGTGATGGTTGGCATAGTAATATTGTTGTTCCTTTAGAAAAGCATTCACTGGGCAGGAGACCAGAAGCACGAGTTTAGCTATTATTAATCTCTGGAATATTTAGTCTTCTCTTTTTGGCATGATTTGCTAATAGAGTGTTTCGCCTCAGTAACCAATGTCTTCTGAAGGAAAAAATAAACAGATTTGTTTATCTGTAGCAGCTTGTTGTGATTTTTCACTTCCTTTCTCTGTATGTATTTATCATATTTTGTATGTAATGTATAAATATTGATATCTTAGAGACTAATTTTTACAAATAACTTCTCCTAATGAACTTGAAGTTGTCTGTGTCCATTTTTTTGGCCAAATGATACTTTGCTGTTTAGCAAACATGCTCACATTTTCCTTTTGTATTATAAGTGAACATCACAAATAAGCAATTTAAAAAATATTTTTTCCAAGTGGTTATGGATGTTGTATTGGTAGAGCAATGCGGGGAACCTGGAACTTTCTAAGGTGATGAGAATACAAACACTGCCCTTGCAGGTATCACTGAATTAATGCTCCAGAGACATTCTCTGTCAGAAAGGCCCACAGAGCTGATCTGCAGGATGGGGAGGGAGGGTGTCTCTTCAAGGTACCGATTTCACTCCTTGGTCCTTTGTTTTTCCCTTGTGTATCCCAGGGAATGCTGATGCTGCCTGCCCTCGTGCAGCCTAACTCGTGGCACACCTGGGACAGCTTTGCCAATCCTTGTGTCTTGCTGGGGAGGGCACGAGATTGCACACATGTGGATCTCCTTGACACTTGTCTCAGCTTTTCCCAGCAGTCAATAGTGGGAGGCTGGAAGGATTGGGATAGGTGGGGCATTTTATGAGCCACAGGTGAAAGAATTTTGGGGCTAATTCACCCTGGAAGAAGCGATCTAATCTGCCGCTGTATTTCTCCTCTGCCGCACTGACTTCTGCAGGCTGAGCTAGTCCTGTGTGTGTAAAGCATTTTAAATGTCTCCATATATGTAAGTTGTTAATTAAATAATTGTCTAAAATGTTTTCATTTAATACCACATTTGGGGTTTTTAATAGTTGCTGGGGTTTTTTTTGAATGTTATTCTTTAGTTGTATGTTGTAAATAGTTGTGTTGAGTTACTTACTGATTTTCTTAAAGTTCCTGATCGTTCTAAATTTAAGTGTTAATCTTTTTGGTAGTAGGAGTTCTTTAGTTCCTCAGCAGCTCCATATTTTTTTCTTCAGATAACTACCTTAACTAATGAGTTTATGTGTTACTGTGTAAGTAATGTATTTGGGTTTTTTGATGACTGATTTTTTCTCCTACTGTACCAAATTTTAGCAGAAATATTTAGAGCTAGACTAAACTATAAGCCACTGCCATTAAATATTTCATGTTCTTGACTTGCTGGTTTATTTGATGAGAAGTCTGGACTCATTCCTGCATTTACCCCAGAAGTTTCTTGTGAGCAAACAGTCTCTCCTAATTTTCCTGTTGTAGAGCAAATGGAAGTAATAATCTTCTCTTGGTTCAAATCTGATATTTAGCAATATTTTCAGATACTGAGAAGAAAAATACATTTTTGTTGTCTGCATACACTTTAAAATTACTGTGTTTGTAAATTACTGTGGAATTGCTCTAGTAAATAACTGCACTGTAAAATACTTCTCAGTGGCTCGGGAAGAGTTTTTATGTACATGCCTCACTTAAAGGATACTGTAACATTAATCAAATTTATTTGAAAGGTATTATTAGATTTCATGTACTCTGTACCGAATGCTAACACATCCTTAGCAATGATTACTCATAAATCCCACAATTATTCAAAGAATAGCCTCATGATTAGAGTAGCATTGACAGTGTTATCCTGTGTTATTACAACAGTATGGAAGCATTTTCATAATAACAAGGGATTTAATTGGTACAAAGACTTATTTGCAGAATGCTAAACACGTTGGTAAGCAAGGCATTTGAATGGTGCATTACAGGCACCCAGAGTATTATCAGCTAATTAGGTACTGGAAGGGCATATGTAGTGTTAGCAAAGGCTGTTTGACTCCTGAACACAGTTGTTTTTCAGTATTAAAATGGCTGGAACAATAGTTATAAGTTTTATGTGACTTTAAGTATGGTTTATTACCTTCTGTGCACAGTTTCTAAAACATACTTTTAAGCAGCTTTCAGGGAACAGTGGATGATTAAGCTTTGCAATGAAGGTACTGATCTACAGCTAGAAAATTATGTGGAAGTGTTTACATCCGTAATAGAATGGCATAAATATTTAATTCGTTTCTAGAAAAGCTGTTTGTTTATCAGCAGATGTATTTTGTCAGGTGGTGGGAAAGCAGGAATGTAGGTTGATTGGTCCAGGTAGAGGAGGAGAGGCATAAACGGGAGTCTGATACCCTGGGGAGTTGTTCATTATTAACCTGCCAGTTTTAAATTCCATCTGTAACATACTAATCAAATGCCTGTGACAGTTTAAGCTTTATTTTCACCCTTAAACCTCTGCAGAAGGAGGATTTCCTCTGAAATCTGGCTGTTTCTTACCCAGCTGTTAATTATGCCTTGTGACATATTCTGTTAGTTTTTCCTTCCTTCTAGGCCACTGTTGTTTGCAGACTTCTTTTGCTTCCAGGCTATGGTATTTTATCCTCTTTCTTTGCTATTTCTCACTTTTCATTGAAACTCTTAGCAGAAATGGTGGCCCACACAAGTATTTTATCTTTTGTTCAAACCTTTGGCTGTTTATGACCAGTCAGCTGTCAAAACTCTATGTCTGCTGCAGTGCTACAAAGTTATCCTCGCTGCAGGCAGAGTTTATTTTTCTAAAGGAATTAAATATGTTACCATATAGGTGTGATGTTGAAAGTATATAAAAATATGTTATTAGCACTTGGAAGAGGAGGGAAACTGTTGCTAAGCATTCTGAAGTGGATTGAAATTTCATGAATAAATGCCTTTTTCTTTGCAAGTGTTTGTGTGAGGCTCAGAGGGGACTATCCTCAGGCAGGACAGCACAGAGTTACATGGAGTCCTTGTCCTTGTCTTTTCAGGGGTGCAGAAGGGACACTTGTTGAATGAAGTGGCTGGAGAGATGTGTTCCACTCTCCTTCCAACTCAGGACTAGGCTTGCTAGAGCCAGCTGCCTAAAATCAGGATCATCTGAGAAACCAGCTGTACCAGAGCAGCTCTGCCTGTTAAGGAGGCAGCAGGGTCATGGTAAGGGAGGACAGAGCTCATCCCTTCTGCTGCTTCAGTAACCAGACTTGGCTTTTGTGGGAAGGTCCCCAAAATCAGGGCTGATGGCTGGGGCTGTTTTGGTTTTGTGGGTTTGTTTGTTTTGTTTGTTTGTTTCTTCAGAATGGGCTTTCGCTAACAGATCCTGTGCAATAGTAGTGCCTCAGTACCTGTCGTGCTACTTGACCCTTGTCCTCTTGTTAAAAATGTGCATTTGCTCTAGTTTAAGTAGCTATTAATGTAACAGAACTAACTTTGTTCTACAGTATGTTTGTTATACCTTTGCACCGTACAAATTCACTCACAATGGCAGGGCTCTCTCTTGTTATGCTGCTGGTGGGTTATTCACTGGTTTGCCTGGGAGCAGTGGCAGGAGCTGCTGAATTCCCCCTGCCTTGCCCAAAAAAGTCTTTCACTATTGGACCGAGTTGGAATACATAAACTGCTTATGGGGGGATGTATTTCACAAGTACAGCTGAAGGTAAAGGCCTGACAGTGTTATGTTGTAAACCCACGCTGCTGGCAGAGCTGGCAGGGAAAGGAGCTCACCCATTTAATGGGTTTTTTTCCTTTCCAGCTGTTGGTGTGCCAGCCTTTCAGGGCATCAGGATACAATTTGCTTATCTAATATCTGTAATTAACGTGTGAGCGCAATTTCATTGTAAAGATGGAAAAGGATGAACAGCAATAAGGCATTTTATTTCTGTTATATATAGTACTCTGCAGCCAGATTATTGTTAACCCCAGATGTTTTATGACTTTTTGATAATAGCGCAGGGTATTTTGTTCTTGGCATTAATTGGAGTTACATTTTATAATGTAGAAGTTCATTCCGTCCTTCATTAAATAAGTTAAAATTGCACTACTTGGCAGTTCGTGATCCTGGCAGTTCTTTGTTTTTGAAGAGTTATATAGGGGGAAATTCAAATTTATGTCTTATAGGTTGCTAGTTTGTGACAGACAGAATTAGAGGGGGGAAACATCACAATCTCACAGCACAACATATAGGTAGAAAATAATTCCAAATCTAGCAAATTATTCATCTTTTGGTTGAAGAAGGTATTAACTGGTAGTCCATGAGAGAGTTTTAAAAGTAATTGATTTCCTTACTATGTTTTCTTGCCTAAGTAAGAGTTTAATCATATTGGTGGGAAACAAAATTGATGAACCTTTAACATCAGATGGTACAGAAATAGTGATTAGAAGCCATTTGCCTACAGTTTAGAAGACAAAAATTTAGATTAAGCACAACTGAAACGTTAATTTAATCTAGTTCTGTTGAAGTCATGGGGAAAATCTGCTGCTGTAAAATTAATCTTGCTCCTCATTTGCAGTTATAAAAAAGTGAAATGTCAGTATAATTGTAGTGTAAAAGCCATCAATATATATTCTTCTTTGTACCTGATGCAAGCATGCTCCTCGTTTAGGAAATGTCCTCTTCCTCCTGTCACTTTACTTGCTTTCTACCATTCCCTATCAACAAAACTCTCTACGTTTAGCTTCCCAAAGCTGAGGAGGTGGAATCCCAGCAGGCATAGAATGATAGAATTTCACAGAAAAAGAAGTGTCTCTCCCAGGTGTTCTATAGTGTTGGGTAGGAAGGACAGAGCAATTGTGGTCTTGGAGCTGTCTCCTGAAAGATAAGGCAAAAAAAGCTCCCATTGTGCACGGTTGTTCTGTTCTCCAGACAGGATTCTGGCCTGGGCACTCAGATCATTTGGACTTTAACTCAGGTTACCTTTTCCCCTTGTCCCTTTCCCACTGATTTCCATAAACCATGGCTAAAGGAATAATTTGTGGAGTATGTCTCGCCTGTTGATACTCTTGTGAGCTGTACAACTACTTCTCTATTCATTGTACTGTTAAAAAAAGAGTTTTGTTGTTTTGTCTTTTGGCGGATTTTTTTTCTTTCGAGAGGCTCTTGCCCATTGAATCGATAGGAGGGGCACTCTCATTTAATAAAGAATTAATTTCTAATTCTGTTTCTGGTTTCTAAAAACAACAGCAACGTAATTAATTCAGTCTCTGAACTCAAATTGTGTTACTGCCTCCTTCGTTGTGCAACACCCAAGTGGAAACTGTAGGCTCACAGACTCCAACACTGCCCTTCCCAAACCTCTGCTACTGGGTCCGTTAGAGGAACCCTAACAGAGTCTGGCCACTAATTAGAGTGACCTTTTCTAGCAAGCCCTAGAAGACATGTGGTGTCTGACAAAGCCCATCAAACTGGATTTGTATTTCCTACTGCCAGTAAGACCAAATGATGCCTGATGTACAGTTAAATCCTTGTGCTCAACATGCTTGTCTCCTCTCCTTCTGTCAGAACCAGGGCATCATGCTGGTTGGTTGGTCCCTCTTCCTGATTTATAATTAGTGAGCAATAAACTGCCTCCATTCAGTCCAGATTCTCTGAGGTAGGCAGGTTTTTCACTTTTGTTTCGACTCCCCACTCCCAGTTCAGCTTCTGTGCATCTGGGCTGAGCCTCCCGCAGTCGTTACCAGAATTGCTGATTTGCTGAGAAAAGTACCATCTACTGGGGTGCTAGAGATTTTATCATCCAGCTGCAGCAGTGCATCATCCCAAATGATAACATCTGAGTTGTATTCAGTTAGGAGCCCATTCTAGGGTGTTCTGGGTAGGCTGAAATGTTGCCATGAAGGATGAAAATTGAAGAGGTCTAATATTGTGATGGCTTTGCGACAGATGTGGCAAGAGCTGGAGTGTCACTCTAAGGTAGATGCAGGATAAATGAGTCTTGCTGTAGTGCCTCAAGGGACTGTCCAGTGTCCATGCAAGATACTTCTGGTGCTGTGGGAAGGAGGTACTGACTCTGTGGTTCAGCTCTTATTTACTTTAGGATGAGTGTGGAGCAATTCCTGAGGTATCTGTGTATCTGGTGGGTTATACAGACGACACCACAGCCAGAGCTGTTCAGTTCCTGGGGCTTCACAGGACACAGTAGCTGGCCATATTTGCACAAGTAAAGAGTTAGTTGATTTGACTTAACCTGAAGTGAACAAAGGCTTCACTAACACACCTTGCTTGAGCTCAGACCAGGTGACTGGAGGGTTACTGTGGCTCAGTTGCTGTGGGTAATGCATTAACCTGTGACAGCTCTGTGTGTGTCACAAGTCTGGCTGCGCTGTCCCAATGTTTCCATTAGTGTTTGCAGTATGTGGGACATGCTTGCATACTAATGTGTGATTTCTGAAGGTCAGGCTTGGGAAAGATTGTTCTGCCTCCATTCACAGATGCTAGTGCAAATAAAAGCAAAGCAGCACAAGCAGTTTTACCAGTGCTGGCTTTTTACAAACTCAGTGCTTTTGTGTTTGTGTGGGAGTTGCATTAGAGCAGCAGTGGTGCCCAGGCAGTAATGCAGATCTGAGGTGTGCTATAGCTCATTACTGCCAAGGTGTGCTGGTGATGACATCTGTCATCTTGTTAAATAGGACACCTTTATTATGTATCTGGGGTGGTCCTGTGGCATAGTGGAGAGCACTGTGGTCTCTGACTCCCAAGGTCGCGAGTTCGAGTCTCAGTACGGGCGGCCCCGGCAGTTAAATGCCTCCCTGCCATCCGATTCCGTCAGATCTCAGATGCTCAGCAGGGTCAGCCCTGATTAGTACCGGGTGCTGTAGATAGTCCTAAGGAGACTTCACTGTCACTGTCCAAGCTTGCTCGGCCGTGGCAAATGAACCTTAGGACTGAAACGGTGGGGCCAGTTCTGCGCATGCTGAGCCTCACCTAAAAAAAAAATCCACTGCGCGGGCTCGGAGGGCACACCCATGTGGGGTGAGCCCTTCACAAATCTTGGTTTGCGAAGATTGGCCATTATTATTATTATTATGTATCTGGTTTGGTGATTTAAATCCATGAAGGACTTGCTTTCTGAAAAAGCTGTGCCACGTAATGCTTTTGGAAAACTTACCCAAAGGGATGCTTTTTTTTTTTTAAATAAACTTTAAAACATAAAACAAATATATTGCTGTAGCAGAGCAGTGTGGTTATTCATCTGCATATTGTGTTTATTACAGAATTCATTTAAAGGGAAATCATTTATTTGATTGTTCTCATCTACCAAAAAATATCAATTAGCATGCCACACTAATTAATCTTATAAAAGCTAACAACCAAATACAGCCCATTTCCTCCCAAGGGAACAGACAGTACTTCTAAAGGTCACCATTTAGCTGTGCACCTCCTTTTATTACACTTTCTCAAAAGAAAAAGAAAGGGGTGGGGGGGGGGGGGGGGGGGGTAGGAGAGGGTG